>MVGT01003263.1:87405-144014 GCA_002174775.1 Macleaya cordata
AGGAACCAGTAAATTACATATCTCCATGCATAAACACTTCATACAAATAATTTACTTACAACATCATCTTGTGAACAACACTTAATCCATCATATGAATAAAGTAATAATATAATATCATGTTCATTAATAAATATAATTTATCAATGTTGTCAATTTAAATTATTTTAGGGCATAAACCCCAACACTATATTGGACAAGTCGAACTTTCCCCAAACCAATTCACGATACTTAAAGAAAAATTAAAGTATCAACATATGCAAGTAGTAACAAGCGCATAACCTATCGAACCAGATTGTCAATACATATGGTAAGCATGGATAACTATTATAGTAGATTCAGACTTAGTCATAGATTGTCCACTTCTCATCTGCAGGGATCAATAACTTAAATACAATATCATAATAATAATCTATGACTAATTGTAGACGTAATAACCATACTTCATAGATGCATGAAATCAGAAAGTTTTCCATTTTATCAGATGATATATATGCACATGAGAACACTGCATGATAAATCGTTTACAAGTAACGCAATAACAAGACTTTATAACAGAAATCAAAAGAGGACCCTAAATGATCATACAGATTATACAGACCTTCACAATATTTATATTCTTTTCTCCTGTTGCGCATCCACAGTTTCACGAAATAATTATAATTTTTGTTGGAATTATTTAATTAATTTAATAATCTTTTTGTGAGTGAAAAAATATTTTTGAGTTGTGTCTCTTGGGTGTACCTTTTCAAGGCCATAAGATATGTGTCTTTTTGGAACCTTGTGGTTTATGGAGAGTCACTATTGACTCTATATAAACCCTCTCCTCCTGTAGTTTAGGATCAAGTTTTTCATCAAGGTTTAGTGATGTCATATTTTTGAGTAGTATATGAGAGCACAGTAATTATCAGTTCGCTAGGGCGTATAGATTGGAGTGCTACATCCGTACGACGCGATCATTGTATCATGAAAAACAGACGTCCATTGAACCGTCGGTACCGTTGCGGGGGACGAATTTTTTAAATAAAGAAAATCAGGGAACCTTGGTATCGATACCAAAGGAGGGGTATCGATACCTGCTGAAGCAAATCGTCAGGCAACTTGAGTATCGGGATGGGGGGCATCGATACTAGTATGATGGAGGCACATCAGGTGACTCTAGTATCAATACCCACCATATGGGTATTGATACCTTCTGGAAATAAAGGAAACAAACATATTAGTGAGCCTGTAAAAATAGATAAAATAATTTAGTACTAAATCCCTACTGTAAAAATATAAATTCGAATTACATCCCTATTCAGTTCATCTTATCCTCCATTAATGGAATTTAATGATACTAACCAACTAAACTACCTCAAATGATAAAAAGAGATAGTTATCTTCGATTTTCTATTTTAAACAACCTTAGAGCAAATGCTCAATTTACCACCTCCACCCATTGTAAAACACTAGATCGAAAATGATGTAGAGAAATTAAAGGAAGAAAAATTTGCAATACTAGAGAATTTTAAGAAGGGTTTTAAAAATCAAGTCTGCATACCTTCAATGGCATTTTGTACTTCAACAATGAACCCTATTTATAGGATTTGAGGAAGAAGAAGATATGACCGTTGGCAAATGGTCATATTTACTTCTTTGTGATGTGCACAATCCGATGTTTGATCATACTACATTAACCCCAGTCGTTGGATAGAGGTGGGAGTATTTTGAGAAAATAGAAAATAGTATACTTAGGTCCCTCACATGGTAAACACGTCACTACGCCATAAAAGGTTTTTTGCGACACTTGAGGTTTCCGGCTATCGACATAATTAATCAGTCAATTTACTTTTGACGGAATAAAACAATCAATTTATACGAAAATCTATAACTGCCCTCTTTTGACATACCCAAAACAGTTAATTTCACCCAAAATTCTAATTTTGATTTCTGCCGCGAAATTTTTTTTGGCAAAACCGCGGGCTTCACTCTCGCTCTTCACAAAACCCACGATCATCTCATTTCTTTCTCTCTCTCTTTTTTTTTCACTCTTTCTTTTCGCATTGCAGTAGACGTAGATGGAAGAGGGAAAGAAAATGAAAATAGAGAGAGGGTAAAGGACATCGAAATAGAGCTGAAGCTTAAAATCTTCCCATTTTTTCTTGAGTTTCATTTCCAGATTTTTCTTCATTCATTTCATTATGTTTGTTGATAGGTTTTGTGAGAAAGAAAGCAACCAGATCAAAATAAGGAATTTGAAGAAATGGAGTAGAAGAACGACATTAATCTGACCTACGATCACCAATAAGGTATGTATTCTATGTTCAACTTTGGATCTTTGATTTGGTTAGGGTTTTTAAAGATTTAAAGGGTTTTTTTGGATTTTTTTTTTTTTTTTCTAAAACTAGATCGATTAGGGCTTTTTTGGGTTTTTTTTTTAAGGATGAAATTTTGGTTCAAAGGTTACCATAAATTCCATTCGATCTGTAGACCTTGTATATTGGGAGTTTTTTTGGTTTTTTTTTCTTTTTAAACTTGATCGTTTAGGTCTTTTTGGGGTTTTTTTTTAAGATGAAATTTTGGTTGAAAGGTTACTATGGATTCCCAATCTGCAGACCTTGTATTTTGGGGTTTTTTGGGTTTTTTTTTCTTCCTTTCTTAAACTAGATTTTTTGGTTTTATTTTTTTTGAAGATGAAATTTTAGTTCTAAAGTTATCATGAATTCCACCTGACCTGCAAACATTGTAATTTTTTTCTTGTATTGAGTGGAACAGAAATTGAACTTCTTGGATTCTACCTGATGTGTATTGTTACAGCCGAGTTTTCTCTTCTTTTTTTTTTCTGAAGTTTTCTGTTAAATTCAATTAGTATTAGACTCGAGCATCTAAGTAATTAGGCGAATGCTTGGTTTTCACTTAGGATGTAGCAGTTCATGAGTAGCCAAATTGAATTTTATAGGCAATTGATATGTCTCCTCACATTTCTTCTCTTTGTTCTTTCCTTTTCGTACATAATTTTTTAGCTCCAAACTGATGAACTTCATTAACTATATTACTTGATCAGTGTAATCAAACATCTGATGTTGTTTAGGTAGATCAAATTAGGTTTTTGATATCAGTTTATAGCTATTTATTGTTACACTTCTCTCTCTCTCTCTCTCTCTCTCTCTCTCTTTGGCTTTCAGGTAGAAGTAAATAGCAGCAGCAGAGCCATTATCTTCGTTAGATCCAAATGTAGTTCCAAGGTTTGGCTTTGATTTAAAAATAATAAGATTTGCATTTTGAATTCAGTAAACAATAGGTTTTTGCATTTTGATTTCAATGAACAACCTTCTTAAAAATAGTAAACTAATTATAAACCTAGTTAAAATTTTGAATGGGGTTTGGAGATTATCATTATGATCTGTATTTTTGGGTTTTGGGGATTGTCAATTAGTAAAAGATAGGGCTTTGTTTAGCTTTTATTATGAGATGATCTATAGTCTTTGTTGAAGAATGAGGGTTTAAGCTACTTGTAGGTTCAAATCAATTTTGGTTGAAATCGTTTTTTGTGCAAGTTGGAGACTTGGAGTTTGGTTTGCTGTGATTTCATCTCATACGGCTATTCTTATTTGGATTGAAGAGATCTTCCACTCTACTTCTTTTTCGTTCTTTCTTTACAAGTTAAAATGCCCAAATCTTTACTTTATTTGTTTAAATTCAAAGGGTTTTGGTTTTATTCTTTGATCCCCTGATTTGTGCTTAGTGTTGCATCCTAGAATTTTTATGGTTCCATTCTTTCTATTTATTCAGTAGTTAACTGTCTCCAATGGTTATTAGATATAAAGGCACTCAGATTAACAAAAACATGGATTTAGAGTGCATAGAACCGAAGAACAAGGTTTATTCATAAAAAAATAAATAGATTTTGTATCTAAAAGTATTTATTTTATGATTTGTTACACCTAATTATGTCCATGTTGTTTAAAAACTTGAGAGACCCTAGGGTTTAGATGTGAATGTTATCATAACAGTGATAATTTATTGGTACACTGAATGATTCGGTTTTTTTAGTATCGAAATGGGTTGTGATAACCCTTCAGCATTTACCCACTATTAGGAATCATTGGTTACTTTCAGAAATTTGAATTTCTCTTTACTAATATTTGTTTCATCGATTTGAGCCATCAAAGTAGTAATAAATTCAATTCTTTTGACCTATGTATCGTATTTTAGAAGTTTATTTAGAACTACGGATTTAATTGGTTATTGCAGCCTTCATTACTAAAATTCTTTAATTGATTTTGTGGTTGTTTATTTGATTCAAACAATTTTATGTATTAATTTGATTATGATGTAAGTTTAAAATATTCCTTTATTTAAGTTGGTGGTTATTACCCAATCATTACCTAAGGTTGCTGGGGGTAAATTTTCTTTATGGTTACAAAAATTTTACATGTTTCATTCATGTGGTCCAATAAATTGCTAGGACTACAAGAGCTTGTTTCAACTCAATTTATTAACATTGTAGGTTGAGGGTAGTCATTGGGTCGTCCCATTGCTGAAAATCGTTGCCCTTCAGCCTAACAAGTACTAATATAGATGTATAGAGCTTCATTGCATCTATTGTGGCGTGGCTGAACTAGGTATTGTGGTCGGCTTGAACATCCATGACCAGTTAACTATTATGGTATAGCAGATCTGGTATTAATTTGTGAAAAATTGGATTCTACTTGGTCACCTTTAGCCCTTACATGGCCTGATTTTTTTGGCTCTAATAATCAGTTATTGTACTTGGTCATCTCACTCAAATTGTTTAATTTGTGATTAGCGATGACTTTATTGTAATCAATTTTTTATGTGACATATCCTCTTGTGCCTTGAACACCTTTCACAAAAACATATTCATGCTTTAGTTCCCTTTGTTCTTTTATTGATGCTTTTCACACTTATATGTACTTTAATAATGTTTCAGCTAATACCTATATTCAATCTATTCATGTTTCTTTTGTGTATTCTGTTTTTTCTGTGAATGATAAGAAGCATTAGGCTTATTGGTGCAGGTCCTTGCAGTTCTGTGGATGACAAGAAGCATAACTGATGATATTCCTGGATGGGGTGATCTGTTTCAACTTTCAAGGACTTCTGGGTGATGGAACTGTTAATGTAAGTGAAAAGCTCGTCAAGGTTTCTGATTTGGTTAAATATTAATGACTGTTAATATACTAGGACGATATTAAAAGGCTTGTAATGGATGATCCTTATTTAGAACAAAAAGATTTGGATCATGACGTTGTTGAAATGGTTTGTGAGATTATAATTTCTATGTATCTAATATTAATTGCATTTTCTCTAGCGAAATACCATATAATTACTATTTTGATTCAATATTGTTTAGGTATTTGGGAAGGGTTAAGTATGTGGCATGGGTGGAGGTGCTTCAAAAACTAAAATTCCTGTTTCTCCTTGAAGAGAGATTGCTCATAAGGAAAAGCAACAATTTGAATTGTTAAAGACTGAAATGGTGCAAAGTAACACTCTTAGATCCTCACATCAATCCTTGGAATTTCATAATACTTCTCAGGTAAAATACTTGCTTTTGAATTTTATTGGAAACATATATGTAGGCCTTTTAGATATGTTTAATTTGTATAAGATATAAAGAGGGCCTATTTAGTTGGCCTATCATCCATTCCATAGTTTTCAAGACTTAATTTTTTAACTTGGTGATATGCACAAGTTCTTTGTTCCATAGTTTTTAATTGTATTAAATTTGTCTAAAACACACCATAAAAAGAAAATCCAAAACTAAAGTTTGTTGTGTGTTATTTTCTTGTATTTAATTTACTAGACATAGTTTAGTTCCAAACTCAAACAGAAAATCAACATTGTTATCTAAGTTATAAAAGTAGAATCTTAAGAAGTTGAAAAGTTTTTTGGAATGCATGGTTAGATACATGGAGAAGCTTCTTGGAAATGGTTAACCACAAAGGATGAAGTTTATCACTAAAGCATTGATTAAGATTCTATATACTGACATAATTTTTTACTAGTTGTTACTTGTACCAACAAACAAACACAATGGAGCTTATTTCAACTGATGTCAATCTCATATGAGGGATTGGTTGTCCCACTCTTTTTCTAGGTTCAATACATCATATTGTTATTAGACGTGGTATTGGTTTTGTTTTTTAGGCATCTCAATCTGAATTGCGTTTATTTAATTTATATATTTGTAGCTTGACAAACTCATTATATATAAATCTCAAATTTTGCAACCTTCAACTTTAAATTTAGAGTATTTTTAATTAAAGAACAGGTTCTTTTGTAAATTGTAGTAATTAATGTTGTTACTTTATATTTCTAATGATTGCAGGGACTTGAGGCTAACTTGTCTTCAAAAAGTTATTTTCTGAAGAACTTAAGAAAAAAACATATTGCTTTTGGATGCGTGAATACAGAAGCACCACCAAATGAAGAAGCTTACAGTATCATTGTCAATGAAATCTTTGATGATTGGCGATATCATTAATTGGCCGAAAGCAAACATTCATTTTCATAGGATCAATTGATGTTATGCAATTAGATATATTTTTTTCTAGTTTGTAAGAGTTGATGCTATGTAGTTGAATCTTTTTGCTTTTTCAGATGGTGGACATATGTTTACGTTCGGCTACTACTTAATGTTAAATTTTTTTGAATGGTTGAAGATTATATTCAATTTCAATTGAGTTTCTTGAATTAAATTCAATGTCAATTGAGTTTCTTGAATTAAATTCAATTTCTATTAAGTTTCTTAAATGTTGATGTACATGATTTAAAAAAATACAAGTTGAATTAATAAACAAATTAATATTAATTTATTGTTATTTGGAAAACGACGAATTGTAATTGTTGAAGACATGAAAATAGTTGTGGAGAATTAATGAGCTTTTCAACGAATACATTCCGTCGTTAACGTTTTGACAGATGAAAATAGTCGTTATACAAAACGGCATATCGACAATGTAAAACAGTCGTTTTTGTTTTTGACTACACGTTTTTTGACTGACCACTTGACGGATGAAAATTGTCGAAAACAACGATTTTCGACGGTTTTCATCCGTCAAAAAATGTCATTTCTGGCGTAGTGCGTGAGGAGTAATTTGGTCAAGAAACCATGCGTGTTTCTAAGACGTGCGCCAATTAACAGTCATTTTTATTTTCCATCCAAAAAGGGACTAATGTCAGCTTTTTGGATAATAGAGGGACGAAACCCATTTTCCATAATCAACTAGGGACTAAAGTCAAAATTACCCTATATTTTTTTAAGGTGAATATACACCACGATGGGCATAGGAGAAGCATAGAGAAACTGACAAGTACATCTAATCCATTAATTAGAATCAAGATCAAAGTCATCACCACCATGCTACAAAGAGACTAAATAAGTTAGTCTCAAATTAAGATCTTAGATAAAAGTGGTGAAAATTCGACTTAATAAAATTTATTTATTTTAATTAAGTAGAAAAACTACATTAAATGGCCTTATGAAACGATCATATGACGTGCTTATTACTTAAAAGCTCAACAAGTTTAATTAAAAGAGCTGAAGTTAAATTTCATCACCCACCAAATAAAAAGAAGATGAAGATGAAGAACGAGACAGAAAATGAATTTAAAAACGAATGGCAAGAAAATGTTGAAGAATGATAAGTAAAAAAGAAATGGAAGTAAGATGTGAAAATAAGAGTTTTACAATAAGGAAGAAACCTGTCTCGATCAAATTTGAAATTAAATAAAATTCAAATTTTAAAAAATAAATTAAAAATACAATATTCCATTTTGAGTTGTAGAAGGCCTAATTTTGTAATCCTAATTTATTATCTTTTAAAGAAAAAATTGTTATTTTTATTGATAAAAATTCACCATATTGGTCTGTAACATACAAATAACAAAAAGAAACATATAACTAATAAAATAATACATGCAATTACATATCAAGTATTGTATCCCACCTTACCACTAAATATTCAAAGCGACATCCCTAAAAAAAGATTATCTTTGGTTCCCCATAAATATATGAAAGACTTGGGAGTAGTTAATTAAGACTTCTGTGGACCTTAATGGACATTTGAATACTATGGACTTCGAGGGATTCTGACATAATCTATGGACATCTACGGCCTTTAGAGGACAATGTCCACAAAAATCTATAGACTTATGAGGACTTGTACTGACAAAATCCACTAACATTTGCACTCTTTTGGACTTGTAAAATTAAATAAAGTAGTCAATTTTTAATAAATAACACTCAACAAAAAGATTAAATAACTAATAATTATTATTATTTTGTAATTTTTATAGTAAATATAAATTATTATTATTATTATAATTTTTAATCATAATTAATTAGTGTGGTAGTGGAGAGAGAAATTGTTTATAGACAATTAATCATAATTAATTATTGGTGGTGTTGGAGAGAGATTATTTATGATTATTTATATTTTAATTTTAATTATGATTATTTATTATTATAAATCATTTATTATTTTTAAAATATAAAATATTATTATTATGATAATTAATATTTAATAAATTTTAATCATAATTATTAGTGGTAGTGGTGGTAGTGGGAGAGAAATTATTTATGATTATTTAAAATTTTCTTAAATTATAATTATTTATTATTTATTACTCTATTTATTAATAAAATAACAATATTATTATTAAAATATAATTATTATTGTGATAATTAATAAATAATTTAAATTATCATAATTAAAATTAGGTGGTGGTGGAGAGAGGAGAGAGAATGTCTAGACAAATGCCATGTATATGGGATGAACATTGCAAGACAACTTTTCTTCTTAAAAACTCACAAAATGTCCACCAATGTCCATGACTTCAATGTCCATCATTTTGATGTCTACAACTATACCCGTGGAATTTCTGTAGATATTTTTAATTTCTACAACCATACACACAGGACTTCTATAAATGTCCACAACCACACACCACGACAATTTTCTATTCATTTTGTTTACTTTATAATTTTTATACGAGTACTTTTGTTCTCACCCCCAAAATTCTACCATTCATACTTTTTTTTTTTTTGGAGATTTCAGTTTAGGTTCATTCTACTATTCGCCCCTAATTTTTTGGGGTTTACTTTGGGTTCAAAATTCTACTTTCACTCCCAAGTAATTCTTAATTTTTTTTTAAACTAATATTATCTTTCCTATTTTCTCTCTTTATTTCTATGATTTTGTAGTCATTCATAAAACTAAAATACCATTATAGAAGAGAGTGGGAGAAAATCTAAACTTATTATCATCCTCTCAATATTCTTTTAAAATCTTATTAAATATATAAGAAAAAGAAAAAGAAGGGAGAGAGGGAATGGGAGATGAAAGAGAAATAGAAGGATAAGAAAAGATTCGAGTTAACCCAAAGTATAATTTTGAACCCAAAGTAAACCCCCAAAACTAGGGGTGAATAGTAGAATTTTAAACATATATAAACTGAAATCTTTAAAAAAAAGGGGTGAATAGTAGAATTTTGGGAGTGAGAACAAAAGTACTTTTTTTCTGCATATAAAAAGTTATTTCTATCTTTTAATGAGGAGCCATGAGCCCATATCATTCAGGAAAGTTCTTACATATATATATATATATATATATATATATATATATGTATATATGTTTGTTTTGAAGAAGGGATGTGCATTTTCATCTACTCATATGAAACTTAACACAAATGAAATGTTTGACAATTTGTATAAGTTGATCAACGTGGATTGCCTGGGATCCTTTGGTTATGTTTCCATACTTTTTTCTAAGAGAGTAAGTTTCGGTGAGAATTATGTACATAATAGCCCTCCTTAGTATGCAGGAAAAGTTTGCAGAATGTAAATTACCATAGTTGTAGTAGTGATAGTTTGCATGGACAAATAGGGTCATAAGTATCCTAATTAGTAAAGAAATATCATACCAAATAGCTGATTTATCAATTTAATCAGGAATAACTGCAGATCCGAATTTTTCCCGCATACCAAGCAGGGCCAATGAAGAGAACATCTTCATTGAAAATCGTAACTCTGGATCATGAGACCTAGAGTCATTTGATCCCTTCCTTGTTATATATATTTTCAAAAAGTAACAAATTAAGTAGGTTAACACACCAACTACTTAGCCCCATGATGATGACCTATGTATGGGGAGGTCTTTGAACACCTGACAGCAACGCTTTAGCACTCACCTTTGCCGACCTAAGGCTGAAAAGAACCATGGAGGAGTTTATTAATTGAAGCAATTATAGGAAAGAAACGCGTGTGGGTCTTGGGATCAAAAACTTTTTAGCGGCTATTTAGAGCATCCACAGTCGTCATTGTGTAAAATAGTTGTGTAAATGCTAAAAATACACAATATGAGATAAATACAAAATTGAATTCATAATGCATAATTTGTAGTGTTTGTGTATTTGTAAAAAAAAATTACTAAAAAATAACAAAAAGAAAAGTTAAAAAAAATATACATTTTAATATTTGTGCTGGGCGGACTTTGAGAGTCCGCCCAGCACAAATTTATTTAATGGTTATGTTGGGCGGACTTTGAGAGTCCGCCCAGCACAAATTTATTTAATGGTTATGTTGGGCGGACTTTGAGAGTCCGCCCAACACATTAATCAAAATTTTTTTTTTAATATTTTTTAAAAAGTTTCTCTTTCAAGCTACCTTTCAAACCACGCCCCATTTCAAGCGGTCTTTCAAACTGCGCCCCATTTCAAGCGGGTTCTCAAACATCGCCTGATGATTAGCGGGCTTTCAAAATCCGACTGTCTAAATTTGTAAATCTTTTTACATATTGTGTATTATTACACAACTCTCTCTCCTGCTAGTGTATTTATACACTTTTAGACAACCCATTGTGGATTCATTTTTTTACCAAATTTTCTATTTATACCCTGCAGTGTGGATGCTCTTATGACTACTAATTTGTCTATGTAATTTGATATTATATATATAGCAGCCCTGCTATTGGGACCGGCACTCTCAACAGATTGGCCTTACATCTACGATCTTTGTGGATTTTTAAGGGAGTCCTGCAATTCACGCGGATTTCGCAAATACACATCAGGTGGTGGATATAAGACCCAGTTTGATCAAACGGACTAGGGTCGGTCTCAATGGCATTTTTCTATATATAGATAATTATTATTAATAAGACCTACCGTATTTGTGGTTGTTTCTCTTCGTTTGTTGGTCGAACCTTTTCCTTAAGGTGTATCTACACTTTTTCTATACAGGGTTTGGGTTTGTTTAATTTGTGTGAACATGCATGTTTGATTCATAGTACTACGTACAATTAGTTTGTGTAGCTACATATATAGGGTCCTGTTAACGTGTGCCCTAAGGGCACACGAAAAGGTTGTTTTTAAAAGAGTATTTTTGTAAGTTAGAGGTCTTCAAATCTTTTTAATTTTTGTATGCACTATATTATCATTATTTATAAGATATCAACAAAAAATCAGCTCAATCAGAAATATCTAACCCTCCAAACAAATCACTTTAAATGTCAGTCGTTCATTCACTCTACTAAAGTCTAAATTAAGTATTCGTTGTACTAGAAGGTGTTAGAGGTCTCTGATTGAGCTGATTTTTTAGATATGATCCAAATAGTATAAATAACATACATATCAAAAAATCAGCCCATTTGAACAACCTTAAGAAACTAAAAAAAATACAAAACCTAAAAGCTTATCATGTACCCTTAGGGCACATGTTAACAAAATCCATATATATATATCCAAAACTTAATGGTTGGAATCTAAAAGTGATCATTATGTACGTTCGTAGATCACGTACCCTTTTTTCACTTACAAGTTTTGTATTATATAATAGTATAGATTTTATTGATTTAACCTTAATTTTAGTATGAATGCCTTATCAATTATATAATGATGTGACGCAATATAATTGACCATAATACATAATCTTAGACTCCACATAAATTATATCTTTACTATGTGTGTATTTGCTCAATTTGCATACACGCAAACATGTTACACTCTGTTTACACCTCTTTGTAGGCCCACAAATAATGTTTAAGGATTGATTTTTATGGTGATATTATCTTCGTGATGTATGTGGAACCGTGTGCAAGTAGTTGTAATAAAAAATGGGTTGTTAATACCCACTCATTTTATTCTCCATTCTGCTCACATTTTTTTGCGGGACTAAATTTAGTGGTTTATAATGATGTGACGGGATATAATTGACGATTCGAATGACACATCATACGGACCAGTCCTAACATTGCGAATCATTTTAATCGATCTTGTGGGCCAAATGGCCCGAACTTCCCATGTGTTGGTGTAGGGTCATTGTTGAGTTTGATGGATTGATGACCACTGTGGGCGTGGGAAGGTGTCCCAATAAGTACTCTTTAACTCTTTTTTTTTTTTTATAAGAAATAAGTACTCTAACTTGAGGTGTTAAAGAATTCAATGCTGCTATTTGGACCGGCCATTTTACAAAACGGATGCCCGATAATTATATGGCATGGTGGGTCCCATTGCCACATAAGTTAGACACTCCCTCAAAATACTTTTAAGAGGAAAAAGTGGTGGTCCCACCATGCCACATAAGCATCTGGCATAGGTTTTGTAAAAGCATCGGTCCAAAAAGTTTTATTGTAAAGAATTAGTCATAAAGTCGTACAACACGTGACCACCGGACTACTTCATTGTACCTAGGGTTAGGGTAACTTTGTTGCAAAAGAGATTGACTCATCGATCTTTAACTCGGTTTTGTATCGTACGCACGAGTTGGCACTTGGTACAGGACTCAATCGAACGATCTGGACTCTGATTTAGACATCTAGAACCATAACGTGGTGTAACCAAATCATGAGACATGAGACCAGTGTGTTATTTATGAATGCAATTGTGCTACAAAAAATTTTTGGTGATTAGGTTAGGGTAAAGTTAGTATTTCAGTGTTCGGTAAAAGTTTGGTTCCGGAATCTTTCGGGAATTATTCGAATTCATTGACGAAAAATTCTATCAAATATCCGGTCAAATAATCGGAGTTCGGTAAAAATGCGGTTCGGGAATAATTCGAGTATAGTTTGGATGGTCCATCCAAATATTAGCTTAAAAATTAGGATATATGTACAAATAATATGTCTAAAAATATTATATCTTATGATAAAAAATATTATATCTTATCATACACTACAATATTAACAATACCCATTCAATAAGTTTCCAACTGAAATTATATTCAATTAACAAAATTCAATAATACAAGAGCATGTGAAACTAATTAGACATAAGAACTAGTTTCTTATGTCATCCCATAAAAAATTATAACTAACTAAGCATTGATAGATTAGCCATGTGATTAAATAACACATACATACAGAGCCGGATCTGAGGGAAGGCAGTGAAGGCAGTCGCCTAGGGCCCCCAAATTTTGAGGGCCCCCGAATTCCTATGTACCTTATATAGTTATATATATTCTACGGGAAAAAATTATATATATACCTATAGACCGATTTCTCGGCTGCTAATTTTGGGAAACTATATTTTTAGCAATGAATCTAGTTCCGTGGACATTGTTATACAGACATTATGTTTACAAGATCATTGTAGGGCCTTCTTGGAGATGATCCAATGGCTGATTTTTGTAGAAATATTCTACTAATTATTTAGATCATTCTCACCAAAATTCATATCATTTTAAAAAATTTAACCCCATAAAAAATAGGGTGATTTTATAAGCCGTATATTTTTTCAATCAGTGTAATTTTAAAATAATATGATATTTGATGAAAATGATTTACATGGTGAGAAAAATATCCTTATAAAAAATCAGCTCTTAGGTCATTTTCATATGAATCCCACACAGATGTAATGAATAACGATGTCTATATAACTATGTCCGTAGAACCAGACTCTTTAGAAATACATTTAAAAGTTACTTTATAAGTTAAAATACCCCTAATTTAAAAAAAAAAAAAAAAACCTACCAAACAACTTACTAATGTCATATTCGATAAAATTATGTCATCTATGTAATTTTTAAAACACCAATTTAAGAAACTTAAATTCTTATGAAGGATTGATTCAGTAGAACACACACTCATTAGAATTTAAACCACTGTGGACCTGTTGTAAGTGATTCTCGATTATGCAAGTTTAATTGGTCATTTTGCAGCTAAAAATGTAAAAAATATAATCTTTAAGTTATTATAATTTTTCTACTTTCTTGGGTAGTTCGTCATTGTTATGAGAGTGTTTAAGGAATAATAGTAGGCATTGGCTTTGATCTGGATATTGTAGAAGAACTTAATTATGGTTGATCCTATTGCAATGTATTATATTATCGTAATTTAATAAAAAAAATATTAGGTAGTTACTTTTGTCTCAATATTAGTATATAGGGCCCCGTTTACAGGAATTCGCCTTGGGCCCCCAAAATCTTAGATCCGGCCCTGCATACATAGTACAATAACACATCCAATAATCGCAATGTAACTAGTATAATGGACTGAACAATAACTAAGATTTTAAAAAAAAAAACTAAGATTTTTTTTTAAGTGAAAATAAAAGAATTATACAAAAGTTTATTCGTGAATAATACGGAACATGTTAAGAATGCGCGAATTATTCCGACTCATTGAATCATGCGGTTATTCGGTTCGTTACGGCATTGATACGTTTGGTTCGTGAATTATCACAAACTTACTAACTAGGGTAACAAATAGGTAACAAAATATTTTTAACACATTTTAATGCGTGTACTTGTAACACCCCAAATTCTGAATCACGGGTAAATCCCGAATTCAAGATTCAAAATTCGTGTGTTAACTCATCATAAAGGAAAATCAGTCTACATATATATATATATATATATATATTTTTTTATAAGTGTACGTAAATGTAGAACATATCATGATGAATTAAGTAAGACATGCACAAAAGTTTAATTTTACTATGATGGTTAAAATGTTATACATAAAAAATAATTTACTTCATGGTTCAATACCAGATATTTAACTACAATATTCTAATTCAAGAAAATATCTTTGAAATGCATCTTGTAATCTAATAATTATACATTTGTGGACTCCTACATATTTTTCTTAAGGCAATAGTAGAGGGTACCTGTAAAACAAAAGAAAATACCCCGACGCCCAAGTTAGTATTGTACCATTTATAAGAAAAATAAATAGTACACATTTTTATATTGAACCGTCATTACGGCTGCCTACGTACCCTTAGGGATCAAGCATTACGTAGTTCATAACTTTAAACAAAATACTTTCAGCTAGGTCTCTATTACAGTTCAATAACTTTGAATAAATTAAAACTATAGTAAATAAACTTAAAAATTATCATTAACATAAACAAGATATATTTATCTAGTTTTCGATACATCAAGCGGATCCTTAATCAGTTCTACGATCAAAGAGAAGTAACCAGATTATCAAATATATACCTGAAATTCTACTCATGTAAGGACTTGTCTAAACGAGATAGAATTTAACTAACGCGAATCATAAATCTAAAAATAGTACTGGTAACCCTTTACTTTTTTCTATGATATATATGTATATATTAACAAATAAATATATAAAATATTTACCAATCCAACGGTAGATCTTTGGTCCACACCTTTCAATTAACCAACTACTTACAATTTAGAGTAGCAACTCCAGTAGGTTTTTCATGATGGATCAAGGTCTTCCTTCATCCAATTGACCTGAAAATTTTACAGTAGTATTTAATATATCCCATAACACTTGTGTAAAAATATTAGACAAATCCAACGGTCGGTTTGAGAGTAATGAATTTCTGATTTCGAACTCGCTATTTTTCTTCTTCTAACAAAAATGACGATTTTTATTATGATTGGAGTATTTAAATTTCTCCAGATAAGCTGATATTTTAATCAAGTATAATTTATTATCTCAACTACATCATACTCAATTTTTAGGACCATCCAACGGTCCAATCTTGAGCAATGGCTAATTTCTTCTTCTCTCTTTAATTTCTCATTAGAGTTATTCCAAGGAGAGTTAGTAGCTCCTCCTTTGATTTGCTTCCAAATCTAGTATAAAAACTCTCTTTTTGATGTTAAAAATACTTATTTCTAATTAAAAACCTCTCTTTATATTTCTCTCTTCTTTCTTATCTCCCTCCCCCCTTCTTGTCTTCACAAACTACCTCTTTATATAGGTGAAAATAGAATCATAAAATTAATGGTGGTGGATTAGCCACTACAATAGTAGACTAGCCACCACTTAGTGGTGGTAGACTAACATCATACTTAGTGGTGGTAGTGATTGTAGTAAATCTACCACTATCTAGTGGTAATGGAGGTGGATGGTAGAAAAAATCTTTATTATTATTATTCTTAGTCAAATATTTAATAAAAATAGTAAATACTAGGTAAACTTTTGTGTACCAAAACTTTGATGTGACTTATGTCCCTAGTTTAATGATTTGAAGACATGTACCAATCAAAATGATCTTGTGGATTAAATCAAAAGTTTTGAGTGAATAAATATTATTCCTTAATAAATTATCTATATGTACACATTATACTATAATGACCATAACTCCTAGACCATAAGTCTGAATATCACCCACCATACCATTCTGAAAACTAGATTCAAAGAGCTACAACTTCATCAGAAATAGCCCAAGGCCAATTTGGAACATAAGATGTCCAAAAATGAGTTTAAAGTATACTGATGAACATATATACGAAAATATAAATAATAACCTATAAAATGTTGAGTTGTCTTAACCCAAAACAAGTAAAGATGGGCTTAGCCCATTTAACCCATAGTTTCATTGCCAAGTCCATTACCTGAATTATTGGGTTAGCCCATCTAACCCATACATAAATATGTATATATAGATCTTATTACAAAAGATGACTACACAAAAGATAATTCAATTTAAGATAAATTCATAATACTAGTTCTCGGGTTAGACCCAAGGCGAATTTGAACTCAAAAATTCAGGGTATTACAGTACTTGCAAAGGAACGTTGGTTGGTTGGTTGGAGTTTAATCAATGTAAGCACGAAACTTTTTTTGTAGCATAGATAATTGTACCAATGTCCACTAATGTTATTCTTATTGAGTTGCTTACTTGGGGCAATCTCCATGTGTTATGTGGCATCCAAACGTTAATTTTGGATAAGGATATATTATATATCCTCTAAATTAAAAACTTATAACCCATTAAGGTTAATGCGAAAATTAATATGATTTGTTATATAATAACAATGATCTCTATGGAGGTATTTTCCAGATAAGAAAAAATGACGCATCTTCTAAATGAAAGAAGAAAAGAGAAAAGTTGTATTATGCAGAACAATTTTAAGGCACATTGACATGGCAGAGAAGAGAATTCGGAAAGTGCGTTGATATGTCAAAGTTGAACATCTAGAAAACGTGTTAACAAGGCATTGTCGAACGTCTGGAAAGGGTGTTGGCATGGTAGTGAGCAGTGTTTTCGAAACACATTAGAAAGATGACGTGGAAGCAGTATGAAGGCATATGATGTTAAATTAGATATTTTGTCTATAAATAGTGATAACAAGATGAATCGAGGAGTTAGTTGATGTAAGTAACATAATTGTAATCAGAAATGTACTCTATTATGGAGTTCTCCAGTTGAGGTTTTGAGTTCAATACATAAACCCTAGAATCCATTATGCCATTATGTAATCTTTCTTACATCCAGTAGTAAACATTGAGATGAGACTCTAGAATCCATTATGCCACTATGTAATCTTTCTTACAACCAGAAGTAAAACATTGAGATGAGAGATCAGATTCAATAATCGGAACTCCCAATCTCCTCTCCTTTAATCTATAATTAATTTTTGAATTTTTATCATATCTTCATTTTCAACGTCTTAGAGGGAGATCTTATTTTTTCTCTTTTGGGGAAAAAGGATAGAGATAGAGAGAGGAAAGATGATGGTGGTGGACGTGGAGGTGGGTAGTGTTCGCGTGCTAGTGGAAGTGGTGGTGCTCGATTAGTTCTTTCTCTCTTTCACTTCTCTCTCTCAGTATAGTCGATTAGGGTTGTTAAAGGTTGGCTGCCTGTATTTAGTTGGTGGTGGTGGGGTATATTTTATTAGAGAGTTTTTTAGTTGGGACCCACTTCAAAATGCCACATTGGCATCCACGTTAGGGTGTTTTACTGGGACACGTAGCATCGTTTGGTATAAATATTAACCACACATTTCAGTGCGAGTACTTGCAAAAGTACCTAGTACACTTTTTTGTTTGGAATTTAATTTAAGCACAGAACTTTTCTTGTAGCATAGTCGTCCTAATAATGCTATTCTTATCGAGTTCCTTACGACCCAATCTCTAAGTGTTGTACCGCTAAATAAAGACAATCAAAGGTTGATTTGGAGTAATGATTATTTCCTTATAAAAAAAATAACTCATTTTAAAATTTTTAACGCACTAAAATTAATTCAAAATTAATAGTCCAATATTTAATAACAACGATTTCCCTATCCTTCATTTACAATCAAAATTTTTATGGAGCTAAAAAATTTAGAGTAGACTAATTTTTTGTGAAAACAATCTATATATTAAAGATAGTATCTTCAACTAAATATATCAGCACTTTGAGCGTCTCCATATGAACCCATAAAACTTGAATTAAGAGTTGAGAATAAAATTATTTTTCTTTGTTAAAAAAAAAAGAAAAGAAAAACTAGTTTTTTTAAGAGAAAGAAAAAACTAGTTAGAAACATCAAAGGAATGATTAAAACTTTCCCCTAAAAACTCTCAAAAATCAGAAGTGCTATTGGAACCGGCCCCCCAATTTTTCTATTTAAACAGATTGAGGTGGCACTCTCAATCCACTACTCATTGTGTAGTTATGTGGACCACACAAATCACAATAAATGATAGATTGAAGGTGCCACCTCAATCTATATAAATAGACAGATTGATAGGACGATCCAAAAAGCATTTTCGCCCAAAATTTAGTCGGGTGAGTCGGACAGAATTGCATTATTGCTAATTAAATTGTACTTGTCAAGTATTTATTCACGTAAGTATATTTTAGATAAGATACGACCATACAAATAATCAATCAAGTGCCACCTGTACAATTATTAAGTGGGTCCAAAAAACTTTTCAAAAAAGATTCTCCGGGATCGAAGAATCAAAATTCAAAAATCACCTCAATAGTCCCACAACCGTAACATAAACTTCTATCTTAATCCTATCAAAAAAAAAAAAACTTCTATCTTAAAAAAAAAAAAAAAATTACTTTCTTTCTCAAAAACGTGTGTTTGAAATTGTGCTTCCCAACTTACCTGCACAAGGTTCCCAGCATCACCGCCCCTTACCGGCTTCAAGATTTGTTGATAGACACTTGTCGGTCTTCCATTAAAAAAAAAAAAAGACCTTTTCAGTCAAACATCGTATGATTCGAGTTTTAATAATTTATTTTTATTTATAAAAAAGTGGAGACCGATGTATCAAGTCTCCCACTTTTCTATCAATCCATGAATCTTCCTTCACCTCTCCCTCTCTCTCGTGCGCGTAAGCAGCTGTTTTCCTCCATCCCTCTTTCTCTCTCTAATTACCATCGTTTAGATCAATATGAGTATCATCTCCATCCCCCTTTCTCTCTCTAATTTATTAATGCGGCTTAAAAGTGTCAACGGGATTATCTGGTGATCAAACATTATTTTTTTTTTGTAAAAATAATTTTACATCATGTAAGTCTCACACGAAAGTGTTATTATACGCGCGCTGTTGATCAGGTGTGTGGTGCTCGTCATCTTAATGGTTATATGCTGTTGGATATATGTTCGTTTGATTTAAATATGTGATCTTAAGGATTGTCATCTAACGGTGAAGATCTAAGGATTATGTACTGCTCCTTATCGCGGGAATTGAAATTATGGTTACGCTTTGTATTTTAATCTCTTTTTTTTAAAAAAAATTATCTCCATTAAGTGGGGAAGTGGATTTCGTCTTAGAATTTCTAAACCTTACTTTATTATCCAAAACTAAAAAAAAATTATTAACATATCAACACTTAAGAAAGTGACTCCTGTCGGTGACACGTGTCTTTCAAAGCACGTCACACTTGGCGTCCAGCTGGGAGAATGGGATCTAAGAAGTTTCGCTCTTTGGAGATGTGATGAACAACCAATCTTCTGTGGGGCCTACATATGCTGTACACGTGGCGGTCATTTATCTCACAGGAGCCGCCATGATCCATATAAGTGGGTTAGATACTGTAGACTCACCACAAACCTGGGTCCAGAAGACTCACAATGTTTTAAGTTTTTGTTGTGGAATCTACGTGTAAAGGTTTAAGAACCCACCAATCACCTGGTGGGTCTTTATGACCCCCGTTTATGGTGAGTAGAATTTACTTGCCTGCACATTATATTCCGTATCCCTTAGTAGAAGACGAGTTTCAACTTTCGAACGGCGTAGAAACTAGAAAGTCCCTGCTATTCATTTATCATTCAACAGACGGTCCTGATTTCATGAAGGGTAAAGGACCAACTTGGAACACCTTTTTGAATGCCACGTGGTACTATTACTCAAGTTTTCCATTGGAAAATGCTAAATTTAGTGCATTTCCTACTGTAAATTTTACTGTAAAAGTAATCTCACGGTTCTCAAATAATCTCACATCCCTCGTGATTTGCATCATTTCTCAATTGACACAAATACCCTCCTAAATTATCTTTACAGTATAACTTGCAGTACACTTTGCAGTAAGTGCAGCATAAACCTTTTCGATTAGACATAGCAACGGGTTAGGGTAAGTGCAGTAGATACCTGTGTTCCTTTAATTTGATATATATGACAAGTCTTCTAGATATTCTTGCATATCATTCTCGTCCCCAAACTATTATAATTTGGTGTATCTATAATAAACAGATTTTCAACACATTGATTGTCAAACATTCCAATGGTCGATGGGGTTCGTAGGCAATTCAACGACATAAAATTTCTCCCTTTAAGCTATTTAAATGGAATCAGTCGAGAGAGATTACTTTTATATATAGATGAAGTTTCTATCGAGTTGACTCGATGGCTACCTCTATGGCTACTTCTTTTTTAACCCGTCGGCCAGTAGACTTGCCCAATATCAAAAGTTTAATTTGTAGAATAAGGGTACTAATTTGAAGTATCTCTTTTGTGGTCTATCTTAGGTTATTTGGCAGATTGATGGGTCAAAATTAGTCAACCCTAATTCGATCAATTTACTTAAAATGGTTTTTCAGACCTTAACCCTACCAATGTTACTCTATATGTGACCCTAATAACTTTAGCTAAAACCTACAAAATCTTCAAACAAAAAAAACCTAAAAAATCATTAATTAAAATTTTAATTTTAAATATAACAATTAAAAGTTTAAGTCTCTAGCTAAAATCTCAAATATTCAAATTAAAACTTAAAAACTGCTAATTAAAATCTTAAACTAAAAGCTAATTTTTTGGAAAATATACAAGTGTATGGGTTAGGGAGTGACAAACGGACTCTAAGTTTAACCCCACAAATCAGAAAATACGAAGTACTAACCCTAATCCTATATATTTAATTGACCAGTCAAATTAGGATAAGGTTTGGCTGATCGAATTGGAAAATACTAAACTTACTTCATTTTCTTACTGTCTAGTCATCCTACGATTGTGTTATAATCTCACACTTCTCGTGATTTGCGCATTCCCAAATTGACATTACTACCCTCCTGAATAACCTAGGCAGTAAAAATGACAATAAGGGCATCCACAGTGGTTACAAAATCTGGCTAAATTTGTAAAAAAAGTTGCGTAGTGGAGATTGGTATAAATGGAAATGGACCTTTCCAATGTGTAACTCAAATTTATAAGGTATATTTGGTAGGCCAAATTTAATTTTTCCCTTACACCGTTTTGGATGGCGTAAGATAGGCAATGAATGTAGCATCACTAGATCGAATTAGGGTACATTCATGCATGGCGCTAGGTTTTACGAAGTGTACTGTCACTTATTTCTCAGTGTTAGTACTTAGGCCCACATACAAGTCAAAAACCATCTCCCTGTCGATTTATAGCTGTTAAAGATTCGACCTGATAAATGACTAACCGTGTGCAGATTGTGTATCAAAATTTTAAGACAGCAAATCATTTTCCTGTCGACAAATAAATTTGATGAAGTACGTGATCAGGTACCTGTACGGCGGGGAGGGCTAAACCTTGAAGTTATTGATACGGTCTAACCGGTTGTTGCCGGTAAACGTACGACCCAAATTCAAACTTCTTGGTTTCATACTTTCAAAAGCTGACCTGAAAATGACTGCTAAAAAGAATAAAATTGGAAGCCAGTACTAATCCAGCTGTGTTCTTCTCAAAACCTCATTTTTTTTCCTCAAAATAGCAAACCCTAATCATTCAGTCCCACCACCACTTCATTCTTCAACCTTAAATGTCAATATTTCAGTAACCCTAATTTTTTGTTTTTGGGACACAAATATTACACGTAATAAACACACGTTCATAATTCATCAATAAATTTTGTTATCATTCACGTCCGGTACCTACGAAGAAGCAGCACCCTCTCTCTCTCTCTTTCTATCACTAAAAATGTCCCCACAATTGTACAACAATCATTCACCTATTACTAAACCCTATATATATATATACTGATGAAATCAATTGAACATACAAAATCAAAATCTTAGTACTCAAAGTTTTCTCTTAACCAATCTTCATATATATGGATGATCATAGAGGCAATGTCACCGGGGTCGAAGGCGTAAACGACTTACCGGTGGGTGACATCCGTGGAGCGACTTATCGTGGTGTTCGAAAGCGAAAATGGGGGAAATGGGTGTCGGAAATTCGAGAACCGGGGAAGAAAACAAGAATTTGGTTAGGGAGTTTCGAAACACCGGAAATGGCAGCTACGGCTTATGATGTCGCGGCATTACATCTTAAAGGGCGAGATGCACGACTTAATTTTCCTGAATTGATTGATATTCTACCTCGGCCGCCTAGTTCGAGTCCTGATGATATTCGAACGACGGCTCATGAAGCGGCAGCGCGACTTAGAAGAACAAGAGGAGATACAAAAGTGAATAGTAGTGGTAGTAGTACTAGTAGTAGTTCGAATTCGGTTCCGAGGACGATTAGACTCTCACCGAGTCAAATTCAAGCGATTAACGAGTCACCATTGGACTCACCCAAAATGTGGTGTGAGTTCACTGAAGCCTTACTCATTGAATCATCTTGGAATTTCACTAATGATATTGATATTGATATGATCAGTAACTGGGAAGACATTCAAAATGAATCTCTCTGGGATTAACTTACTTGACTCAGACGATTCTGTACTATTGGGAGTCAGATAGTTACCCAACTCCCTATCTTCTTTGTCTGCCACTTGGCTTACTCTTTTCAATACCTGATTGACCCATCATTTTTTCTGTCTACCCATCGGTAGTCCTCAAAAAATAAAAATAAAAATCAGAAACTGATTGAAGATTTTGGGCAGTTGATTGATTTGAATTTTTTGTGGACTTGGAACCACCATTTTGGGCCTTTTTAGAAACAAGAAAAAAAAAGAAAAGAAAAAGATATTGATTGACGATTTTCGACCGTTGATTGATTGGTGCCCCAAGCTTGGGCCTTTTATATAAAGCCCAATATGAAATTTGCTTGACTCCACCCATTTTTTTTGGAACTGTGGGTTAGGAGCCTCCACCTTGGGCCTATCTATAAAGCCCATATAGGAAATTTCTTGAGTCCTTATAGTAGTGAAAGAATATGACTTTAATTAAGAATATGTATTGTTGACTTAACTTGTAGTTTATTTTTTGGGTTTATGCTTAATTAGGTCAAAATTTTGGCTTGATTGTAATAATAATTCAAGTCATTAGAAGGTTCAGAATTTCATGTGAGTCAATAAAAAGTGGGTTTGTCTATAACTAGTGTATGTCTTTTATTTTTTCTTTGATTTGATGTTGGAGTGGTTGGCTAAAGGGGCCCAATCTTATATAAATAAAAGTGTTTGTGTGACAGTTTTGCTATTGTTTTCATAGTCATATTATTTAGTGCAACACTATAAGAGAAGCTTCATGGAAGGAGAGAAGAGAGAAAGGGTCACAATTGGACCAGATTTCTTCTTATAAGTCATCATATGCAACAGGGGTTTATTCAATTAATAAATATGCAACAGGGGTTTATATGTATTATGTGAGATGATTTGTGGGAGAATTAGTTTCCAAATTTGCAATTTTTTTTATACACATTTGGCTATGTTTAATACAAGAAAGACTTTTGTAAATCTTGACAGAGACAACAACACATTTTTCACAAAAATAATTTGTTAATTCTGTAAATAACACAAACTATACAAGACCATCATGCGATTTTGTATTGCAGAGATAGTGAAATTTTGTCGCTATAGGATACTAAATATAAAATCCATTGTGAATTGTGGATGGAAGCTGATTTGATGGGAGAGCAATTTTGTTGGGCCTTGAAGCCCCCAAACCATTTTGGATGAAGGGTAAGTTCTTTTTATCTCAACCTACAAAATAAATTACATCCCACCACCTTCAGCTTCTCCACCACCACTGTTGTCCCTAATAATCTAGGAAAAAATAAAATAAGAGAGAACAGAGTGAGAGATCGACAATGAGAGAACGAGTGAGATCGAGAGAAGATAGGAAACCCCTACCCCGATCTCAAAAAGAAAATAAATAAATAAAATAACTGGTGTTGGTCGAAGTTTTTATAAAAAATCGACTATTGATGGTCGAAATCACTATTCGATCATGATAGTTGAAAATTGCAGAAAAAATCAACCATCAATGTTAGAATTTTTCGAAAATTTGACCTTCACCAGTGGAATTATTTTTTTTCATATCTGAGTTTTTTGCCGCCGTGAAATTTTCGGTTGTAGGGGATGATAGTAGAGGTGGTGGTGGTGGAGAGAGAGAGAGAGAGAGAAGAGAGAGAGAGAAGAGAGAGAGAGAGAGAGAGAAAACATAGGAAAAGATTCCTCTCTCTCTCGATCTCCCCCTTCGTTCTCTCTTCTCCAGGGCCGGCTTTGGGCCAAGGCGACCAAGGCGGCCGCCTTGGGCCCCCACATTTGAAGGGCTCCCCAAACTAGGTCCTATTTATATGTGCCTTTAGGCCACTCAAGAAGGCTAAATTTGTACGAGTTTTTGGCATGTTAATGGTTTCAAAATCATATAATTTTTTGTAGAAAGTTTTAGCTCAATTAGAGATCCCTAACCCTCTAAGAAAATAACTTTAAATGTGAGCTGTTCATTCACCTATTAAATACTAGATTAAGACTTTGTAGTGTTAGAAGTCTTCAATTGAACTGATTTTTTGTAGACATGATCTAGAAAATAATATATTTAAAAACTTTTAACTTTAACAAAATCCATCGATCTTATGTTCTATAAAGAAAATCCATCTTATGTATGTATCATATGTTAGAACATTTTTCAATAGATTAATTGCTAACTCCAAAATTTGCCCCCCCTCCCCCCAAATGAAAACATTTTTACAACATTCAACATAAATATTGGACCCTTCTTCCCCCTTTAGTGTTATCTTCGTCACTTCTCTCCCGTACGAACTATTGGGACACCCTTAAAGAGCGACACCTCACTTATGGCGTCTATCTGGATACGATCTAAAAGTTAATTTTTGGTGAATAATGTTCTCACCATGTAGATTATCCTTTAAAAAATTAATTCATTCTAAAGCTTCTAACCCCACTAAAAATTGATTGGAAGTCGATAAAAAATAATCAATTCTATTTACCGTTGATAATCAATTGACTTTAAATCAATTTTTGATGGGATTAAAAGTTTTAGAATATGCTAATTTTATTTGAGAATGATTTTCATGAGGAGGATGACATCATCACAAGAAATCAACCCTTGTATTATATCTATATAGATGTTAGTAGTTTCTCTTCATTTGGACGTGATGACGGCTTTCGTATGCTCGAGACGATCTTTTAACATATTTTACCATTAATTTATAGAGGGCCCCATCTCTACATGTTCGCCTCGGGCCCCCAAATCTCAGAGACGGCCCTGCTCTTCTCTCTCTAACTATCTCGGATGGTGGTGGCGATTTAATGGTGGTGGTGATGGTGATAGAGATGGGGTGTATTTTTGGTAGGATGTAAAATATAAAATGATAGGAGTGGGGTGTCTTTAGATGGTGTAGGATATATTTTGGTGGAGAGCCCTTTAACCACTACTCTAAATTTGCTTCCCCATCCAAATCACCTTCCCCGGATCTATAGAACCAACTGATAAAGGTGGACTAAATTAATAAGAAGGTGGGCAAAAATATCAATTCCCATAACAAATTGAAATTGAATGGAGGATTCAAAGTAAAACCATAGATCAAGGATCGAGCAAGAGTGTAATCCGGTCCTCAATGCAAGCCATGCACTATTATCATTTCAATCTTATAAATTTGAACTTACTCGATCAGACTGTGCTTTGGGCCTCCAATAAAAAAACTAAAAACCTGTGGTTGGGACCATGTTGGGCTGGTTTGGAAGCACAAAAAGATTGGGCCTCGTTTGGGCTAGGCTCAGACTTGTTTGCCATCCTTGCATGTAGAGCCTAAATGTTTTCTTTCCTCTCTTTTATTCTCCTTACTGTTACACCGTTATAGCAGTGGTTTTCAAACATTACTTATTTGTCATCCTCCTTAAGCTCGACACAGTTTGTTTTAGCCTATACACGAAGCGACCTGATGCGAAGCCACAAAGATTTGAATAGGCAAGTTTGGGTGGAAGGTTTTGAATCCCCGCCTTAATTCGGAAGGAATATATTTTTTTAAAGGCAAGTTCCATTGGCACTCCTCGAAATCTTGTTGGCCGGCTCATCATGAATGTACGATCACCATGGGTCAAACAAAACCGAGCCCGCCAAAGCACTAACAATAAAATGCTTAGTGCCAATAGAATTTCCCTTTTTTAAATTGTTCCAATTTCCAATATATAAAAGTGCATTTTGGTCCACCGGGCGGGCGAGCGGTTCAAGCCCAAAGTTGATCAAGCTTGGGTTGAGTTTTAGTAGGAATTTGGTTGAAGCCCTGTTCACAACCGGCCCAGTACTACGCCCAACTAAGCAGAGCCGATACGGTCAACGTACCTTAAAACTGATTAATCCAACGACAAGAAATCAACAAACAAGTTGACTAGTCGTAAGGTTTGTGGGCCCCGAAAGAAGTACAAATACGGGAATTATGTTATTTGATATTGTGTATTAGGTTTGTATGAGTCACTGTTGAGTGTTGGGTTCTAAGTAAGAAGTTGTTGATGTCGTTATCTTTAGGGTTAGGGTTTTTTTAGCTGGCCAAGAATATTGTAATCTAATCCAACATTACCTACTACTACTAGTGTTAACATGATCAGCCGGATTCAACCTCAAGAGTTGTATTTTCTTAGATTCACTGCATTTTGTAATGTTTTCTCAAGATGTACGCTAATTAGACTTGCCAAAACCTGATTCCATCTGTCCGATGATTCTAATCCTGACTAGTTTCAAATTTTTTTTAACTCTATTCTTAACCAAACGACTTAATATTAGAATTGAGCATTTGTTATCCAACAACAAAGTCAAACTAGTTAGAGATAAGATTTGAAAAAATCATGACCAATTTCGCCATTTTGGCTCTGAATGATGATGTAGCAATGCGCCATTTACTTTTGCACCTCTTACTATCAAGTGTGTCATTTTGGGTTTGGTACTTGTATGTCATTCACAAATGACTTGTTGACACTCTGTTTACACTTGTTTGTTTGTGGAGTTGTAATGAGATTTTACCATTAAAATTTGGCACCGAAATTCAGTGGCACTCCGACACTATTTCTTACTCCCAATTTACGCTCATAAGGGTAAGACCAGTGGTATACCCTTAACTCCTTAAAATATTAGGTGGGTTAAGGATATAAGGGCATGGCAGGGCCAATGGAATTGAAGGAAATCTCGTGGAAGATTTCCGCGATCCCTATTTTTTTTAGAATTTTCTAAACTTCACGCCTAACATTTATGCCATACTTTTTTCTCTCTCTTTTTTTTTAAGATTTTTTTTTTCATGGAGGAAGATTTATGCTATCCCTATTTTTTTGAATTTTTTTAAAGATTGATTTCTCTCGTCACAGAATCCTTTCGCGTAGGGAACTCTTGTGTGGGTACCCCTAAACTCTTAGAGCAAGCTCAAACTAAGGGCTAAGCTAAGGGTTCTGATGCACAAGGGCTTCTACTGATCTTGAATTTTAGTTGAGTTTGAGGTACAAGGGCTTCTACTGGCCCTGCCCTATTATTGTGGGCCATCCCCTTCAAAAAAAAATATTGTGGGCCCATTAGAATTTAAAATAGGATTTAGAAAGAACACTTGAAAATTTAGGCCACTCCAACCGTGGGACTTGACTCTTGCACAATTATCTATGGGATCCAAATGGGGTGATCCAATCAATATATGGCCAACTTTATATGAGGATCAACATCGTTTTTATATTTTTGAATTTTCAAGAGAACAAAACAAAAAATTAATAGATAATAATTTTTTACAACAAAGATCTTCTTACTATAAATGTCGTCTTAAAAATAATTAAGTTTTAGATCACCTTCATATGAGCTCTTGTATGAAGAATACTAGAATGCAAGAAATTTTTTTGGTCAGAATGTGAGAAATTATACTCCAACCTTTACAACCCATATATTTGTTGGCATTACAGTTTGGTTGGAGATGCTCTAAAAATTTGCAAGAAAAACTTGACAATGAACTCGTCCTGCCATTAAAATGAGCAGTCACTTGTGAAGGTTTCAATATGGAAATATCAGACAATAATAATAATAATAAGAAATTTTATTACTTTAGTCCCCCTTTAATGTTTCAATTAGGGGTTAGTCCCTTTTTACACAGAAATTAGACCTTGGTCCTTTTTCTGTTAAGAATCCGTTAAGTGGTGCATGTGTGTCAAATACGTTTGGTAATTTGACATTATTATCCCTCACGTGTGTTACACGTGCCTCACTTAAATGGGTACCTATTGTTTTACCAAAATACCCCTCCTGTCATTAATTGGTCTTAAGTGGGTTTTATCGGCCACCATTGCTCCACCCGAGGCCACCTAAAAAAATTAAAGGTGAGATAGCTGCCGAAGTTGAGAAAAAAAGGACGACAACGCAAAGGAGGTTAACTAGTAAAGGTCCTTCTCATGAGGTGATTAGGGATATGATGAGAAATCGTCTTCGCCTTCTTCCTTTTGGTACTTTCAGAGCAGGAGGGAGTAGGAAGGGTTTGGTTCGTCAAGTAGGACTAATTCAGTACTGCAGCCAAGGTGGAAAGCATATTTGGAAGGCGAAGATGTCCACGACGGTGATGATGAGTGGTGGTGGTCGTCGTTATCTATATAGCAGGCGGTGAAGCCCTTACTCATCGGAAGTTGTTTCAAACCAAACGATTAGTTGGAGTTCATGAACCTATTCAAGAGAACTGCACCAAGACAACCGTCATGATTAAGAACATCCCAAATAAATATACGTATATTTTTCTTTCATCTCTCTTTCTTTCTCTCACCTCTTTCTCATTATCTTTGTTTAGGTTTGTTAGAAGGAGGATTGCTTAATTACTAAACTGATACGTGCTTATTTAATATCATAGTGGGTTGTGAGTGGGGTGTTGAGTAGAGTGAGTTGAGTGGAGTGTTATAGTGCTTTGTGAGTGGATTGTGAGTGGAATGTGTTTGTGCATATAGTGGGTTTGTTGTAATAGTAATTTGATAGCTATTTAAGGAGACACCGATTGAGGACTCTCCTCACGGATAAATTGAATCTTCTTCTCGGTGTCTCCTTATTTCCCTCTCTTTGAATCTTCTCTCTCCTAATTATCTCTCATTTCTATCTCCTTCTCTATTAACTCAAACATCACGCTAAAACCACTCTATCAATTGGTATCAAAGCATACCGGTCCTATCTCTATCCCACCACAATTCACCACCACTTTCGAGTCTCATTTATTACTCACCACCATCGCCAATCGCTTCTGCCATTTCCTCATTAACCTTCACCGTCGAGCATTATCAACCTCATCATAGACCATCTTGCCAGACCCGTGAGTAGCCATCGATTAATCAACCTCATCTGCATCTGCAAATCGTAAAGGTTGAAATTTCAGATCAAGGTTATCTACCTCCTTCCACCGCCATCTTTCGGTAAGTTATCCAGGAATGAGTCATAACTACACAAAGCTATTAGTTAGGGTTAGTACTGCATCCATCATAGTTCCTACCCATTAAAAAAAAAAGTGGGCACGTTCAACAAACAGTACCAATCAGACAAACTCTAAACTATTTTAACCTTTTACATCGAAAACTATAACAAACAAAAAACAAAACAAAAAAATATATACATATTTTATTTTAACCCATCCTACCTAACACGCCGGACAAAAGACCTCATCTTTATTTTTTTTTGTCTTTTTTATCTGTTTTGTCTCTTTTATCTCTTTATTAATAATTAGTCCATCATTTTTATTTTATTTATTTTTATCTTCATCTTTTTCCATCTTTTAAAAAAAAAAAAAAAACAGTACCAATTCCTTCACCTATCATCACCGTTATTTTTTTTAATATTTCACCCATCATCTGTATTTAATATTTTATAAAAAAATAGTACCCAATTACTCTCACCACCATCAATCAAATTTTGGTATTAAAAAACTAAAATAAAATAAATATTCTAGTTATCTGACCCCATCTAAAAAAACCTTAATGGTTGACGGTACCCGTCTAAAAAACCTTGATGCTGAAGTTATGATCCTTACTGGGAAAATCGAAAGGCAAGAAAAATTAGCCCGGGAAAGCCACAAGTTAGCTGAAGACAATAATCAAAATATTCTACAAATTCTTCAAAAATTATCAGCTTTAGACCACATTGCCAACACAAGCAAAAACATTATTGAGAAACCAACATCTAGCACCACCACAATCCAAGCTTCTACTGAGCAAACCTTCCCAATCCATGACCGACCGTGGCATACAGAATTTCCAAAATTCTCTGGTAATGACCCCAATGGATGGATATATCGAGCTGAGCAGTATTTTACAACCAACTAGATTGATCCTAGCCAATGGATTTCCATCGCCTCTTATAATATGGAAGACGAAGCCTTACAATTTTATCGTTGGCTTGTCAATGCACGTGGTCAGCTTACCTGGCGTGACTTCACTAATGGAATCCTACAACGGTTTGGTCCCTCTATTTTTTATGATCCAGCATGAGCTCTTACAAAGCTCAAACAGGTTGGGACTGTTTCTGACTACCAAAAAGAATTTGAGCGTATCTCCAACAGAGTCAACGGCCTCTCTGAATCCTTTTTGGTAAGTTGTTTCATCAGTGGATTACGAGATGACATTCAACCTAGTGTGCAAATGTTTCAACCCAGGGATCTGCTCACAGTCATAGGACTTGCCCGTCTTCAAGAAGAACAACTAATGGCCTCCAAATAAGTACCCCGTAAATCCAACTACCATCAACATAAGTCCACATTCGTCCATTCCCCACATTTTCGCCCACCTTCTTCATGACCTCTACCATCATTTCAACCATCACAAACTCGTCCACAAAATCGACCTAGTCTTTTAGGACCACCCCCACCAGCTCTTCCTCCAGTGCAGCGTGTGTCAGCAAATGATATGAAAGAGAGAAGGGAAAAGGGATTATGTTGCCACTGTGATGAAAAGTACTACTACGGACATACTTGCAAAAATCCACGGATATTCTTTTTGGAGGGATGTTGGCCTGAACAAGATCAAGAACATTGTCCTAATACTACTGAAGTTCCAAACGATGAAACCTTGGACGAGTCTTCTCCAGAGATATCCTTGCATGCAATTGCAGGTACAAATACCCCTCAAACTATGCGACTTATTGGTACTTTATGTAACAAATCTATCTCTATTTTGATTGACTCTGGGAGTACCCACAACTTCGTGGATCCCCAAATAGTTGGTCGTTTGCGAATTCCCGTCAGTACAGGTAGCAAGTTTCAGGTTATGGTGGCTAATGGATCATACCTTGAGAGTGAAGGACGATGTCTGGGGGTGAAAATGCTTCTTCAAGGGGTACCTATCGTTGCTGATTTTTTCATTCTACCCTTAGGAGGTTGTCATGCCATGTTAGGGGCTCAATGGTTAAGGACTCTGGGGCCTATCAAGTGGGATTTTGCAGCCATGATAATGACATTTGAATTGGGGGGTGTTTCTCGTCAACTATAGGTAGTCAATTCAGATCCTGTTAACATCCTTGACACCACAAAATTTCAGAAAGAAGCTTCGCAATCTGGTAAGGGACTTATGCTTCATTTGATCTCCTTACAGACTGTGCAACTCGTTGATGACATTAACTCGGACATACAAGATCTTTTGAGAGAATTTTCAACTATTTTTTCAGAACCGAAGGGCTTAATGCCTAGCCGTGCACATGACCACAAAATTCCCTTGATCGAATCAAGCTCACCGGTGAATGTACGTCCTTACAGGTATCCCCACTACCAAAAAAATGAAATCGAAAAGTTGATTTATGAAATGTTATCTTCTGGAATTATACGTCCGAGCACCAGCCCCTATTCTTCTCCAGTATTATTAGTTCGGAAATCGGATGGTAGTTGGCGCATGTGTGTCGACTATCGTTCTCTTAATGATGTGACGGTAAAAGATAAATTTCTAATACCGGTTGTCGATGAGGTGCTTGATGAATTGAATGGGGCAATTATCTTTTCCAAGCTCGATCTCAGATCTGTCTACCATCAGATTCGGGTGGCTGCACAAGATATACCAAAGACGGAATTTCGCACACATGAAGGACATTATGAATTCTTGGTAATGCCCTTTGGTTTATCTAACGCACCCTCTACTTTTTAGTCACTAATGAATGAGATTTTTAGGCCTTATTTGCGCAGATTTGTACTCATCTTCTTTGACGATATTCTGGTTTATAGCATCACCAAAGAGGAACACTTACAACATCTCCGTACAGTCTTAACAATCCTCTACCAACATCAGTTGTATGCCAAGATGTCAAAGTGTTGTTTTGGGGTTTCTGAAGTCAACTACTTGGGTCATGTCATCTCACGACATGGAGTAACCGTCGACTCTGACAAAATCAGAAGTATTGTGGATTAGCCAGTTCCCCACAACCTCAAGACCTTACGTGGTTTTCTCGGGTTAACAGGATACTATCGAAAGTTTATTAAAGGATATGGAGTTCTAGCTGCACCTTTCACGAACCTCTTGAAAAAGGATTCCTTTCATTGGGACAAAAATGCTACTACTGCCTTTAATAAACTTCAAGAGGTAATGACTCAATCACCTGTTCTGCATTTACCAGATTTTACTCAAGACTTTGTTATTGAATGTGACGCATGTGGTGTCAGAATTGGTGCGGTTCTTATGCAAGATCATCATCCCATCTCCTATTTTAGTCAAGCATTAAAAGGGTGTGAGCTCTCCTTATCCACTTATGAAAAGGATATGCTAGCGATTGTTAAGGCAATCCAAAAATGGCAACTCTACCTTCTAGGTCGTCCTTTTACTATTCGTACTGACCAGAGAATCTTAAAGTATCTACTTGAGCAGCGCATCACAACACCTACTCAGCAACGGTGGCTCCCAAAACTCTTTGGGTTTGACTACAAAATTGAATATAAAAGGGGATCTGAAAATGCAGCTGCTGATGCCCTATCAAGAAGGACTGAAATTCAATGCATCGCTATTTCCATTGCCCTACCTAATTGGTGGTCTGAAATTAAAAAGGACGTCCAAATTGATCCGTTTTATGATGAGATTTCCAAGTTTGTTGAATCTTCTCAAATAGGGTCAGACAAATATCAGTTACAAGATGGAGTTTGGCTCTACAAGGGAAGGGTCTTGCTCAGTCCTTCCTCTTCTCTTATTGCATCTGTTCTGTCCTCTATGCATTCATCTCCTCCGGTAGGTCATTCAGGCTATCATAAGACACTTGCCCGAGTTCAAGAATCATTCTTTTGGAAAGGGTTACGAGCCTCTGTTCGGGATTATATACGGAATTGCCAGGTTTGTCAAATTAACAAATCTAACACTACCAAAAAAGAAGGGCTCTTGCAACCACTTCCCATTCCCGAACACATCTGGACTGACATCTCTATGGATTTTATCGAAGGCCTTCCGCCATCGCACGGGAAATCAGTTATTTATGTTGTGGTGGACAGATTATCTAAGTATGCTCACTTTTTACCCTTGAATAACCCTTATACTGCTGTTGGTGTTGCTCAGATTTTTTTTGACAACATTGTGAAGCTCCATGGCCTTCCCAAATCTATTGTTAGTGATAGAGATGCAACGTTCACTAGTAGATTTTGGCGCGAATTATTTCGGCTTCATGACACTCAACTATGCATGAGTTCTAGTTACCATCCTCAATCAGATGGCCAAACCGAGGTGGTAAACCGAACTCTTGAGACATACTTACGATGTTTTTCAAGTGATCATCCAAAGTGCTGGGTCGACTGGCTTTCAATGGAAGAGTATTGGTACAATACAAGCTGGCATTATTCTACAAAGATGACTCCGTATGAGGTGGTGTATGGTCGAAAACCCCTAACCTTCCTATCATATGTTCCTGGGTTATCAAAGGTCCAAACTTTTGATGAGATTCTGTCTGAATGCCGAGAAGTTCTGTCTCTACTCAAGCAAAACTTGTCACAAGCACAATCCAGAATGAAGAAAAACATGGATTTAAAACGAATTGACAAAGAGTTTTCAGTGGGTGACTGGGTATTTCTTCGATTGCAGCCTTATCGTCAAGCTTCACTCTCTCTTCGACGTAATGTTAAATTGGGACCTCGTTTTTATGGACCTTACCAAATTCTTGAAAGGATTGGATCTGTAGCTTATCGCTTAAATCTCCCTGTCGAATCCAAAATCCATCCTGTCTTTCACGTATCTTACCTCAAACGGCATCTGGGTCCCATACATCAGTCTCACGATTGTCTTCCCCCTGTCGGCGAAAATTTGGAGATCCAACCTTATCCAGAAAAAATTTTACAAGAACGAATTACTCATCGAGGTAATCATATATTCCGGAAGTTACTGGTGCAATGGCATGATACTGTTCCTGCGGACGCCACTTGGATGAATTACGAAAGTTCATCCATCGCTATCCAGAATTTGACCTTGCGGACAAGGTCATTCCGAGACGGGTGGATTGATACGTGCTTATTTAATATCATAGTGGGTTGTGAGTGGGGTGTTGAGTAGAGTGAGTTGAGTGGAGTGTTATAGTGCTTTGTGAGTGGATTGTGAGTGGAATGTGTTTGTGCGTATAGTGGGTTTGTTGTAATAGTAATTTGATATCTATTTAATAAGCCACCGATTGAGGACTCTCCTCACGGCTAAATTGAATCTTCTTCTCTGTGTCTCCTTATTTCCCTCTCTTTGAATCTTCTCTCTCCCAATTATCTCTCATTTCTATCTCCTTCTCTATTAACTCAAACATCACGCTAAAACCACCCTATCATAAACTAGTTAGTAGAAGTAATGATACATGCCTGAAGTAGTACTTCAAAGTTTCATCTGATAATTGATCAAAAAAAGAAAAGTAATTCAAATTAAGTTTCAAAACCTCACCTTTAATTCTTAGTACCCTCTTCTACCCCACATTAAAAAAAAAGTAAAAAAAATAGAAAACAACTAAAAAAACAGAAAGGGTTTGTGGAAGCCAAAAGATTCACAGTGAAGCAGCTTGAATTGTGTTGGGAACAATTAAGAAGTTCATCTAAAAACTAAAATTAGCCTATTTACCCCACCCTCACCCACAACCCCCTGTTTTTCTCATCGAAGATGACTTGGAATTTTTTTCCAGGTCATCTCCTCTCGCTCTCTTTCTACCTTCTCTCTCTACCCTCTCTCTTTCTCACTTTTTCTCCCCTCTCTTTATCTCTCACCCGGCCATCACTCTCTGCCCCTCTTTTTCTCTCTCATCCCTCTTTCACTTTGATCTATGTGATAACTGTGGGGTGGTGGAGCAGGTGGTGGTGTGACAGTGGGAAGATGATGGTGGCGGCGGTGGTGATGGTGGAGAGAAAGGGTTGTGGTGATGGTGGTGGGACGCTAGTGGTGGTGGAAGGGTGGGGGAGGTGGGAATCAGAAAAAAAATAAAATTCGGAACTGTTTTTTTAGGTGGCCTCCGGTAAAGAAATGGTGACCAGTAGAAGCCACATAAGACCAATTAATGACAAGAAGGGTATTTTGGGTAAAAAAAATAGGGACCACTTAAGTGAGTCACGTGTGATACACGTGAGGGGTAATAATGTCAAATTTCTACACGTGTTTGATACATGTGCACCACTTAACAGATTCTTGACGGAAAAGGGATCAATGTCTAATTTCTGTGTAAAAAGAGACTAACGCCTAATTGAAACATTGAAGAGGGACTAAAGTCAAAAAATCCCTAATAATAATAATAATTAATTATTTAAAAAGAACATTATAATAACATCTTTTTTAGTGATCGATACTAGTAATTCATTATACTATGGCGCGCGTCATTTTTCAGTAATATGACATCATCCATAATGTTATTTAAAACATTTATTACTTTTAATCGTAGATTTATTACTTTATAAAATTTAATTTTCAAATTCAAAATGAAATTAAAAAGAAAACATATTTCAAATGCTATTGCTACTATTTATTGAGATAAAACCTGATATATATTTTAACACATTTTGATACATTCCGAAATAATACATGAACAATATCTGTATCTTATTAATACAAGCTGAGACGATTTTTTATTCTATGAAGTTTTTTGGCCCGACCATTTTACAAAATGGGTGCTATGCTTATGTAACAGGGTAAGATCCATCACTTTTTCCCTCTCAAAAATATTATGAGAGGGTGCCCAACTTATGTGATAGTGGAACCCACCATACCAGATAAGCATCCCATATTTATTTTGTAAAAGGGTCCCGCAAAAAAGCAGCACTCTTTTTTATTTCCTTACCACTGAAATAAAAAATCGAAACATTCTAGAACATTTAAAAATTTGATCACTGACCAATACATCATCACGTAAGCTTTGATAGTTGATATAGATTATAGATTTTTTTTTTCTTAGAAAATATAAATATAAATATTTTTTACATATTATTATTTAAATAAATTTTGACTCGTATGAACACATGGATGCCAGGTAGATAATCAAGTTCAACACTTAAAATGGTTCCAGCTAATAGCCTAATAAAGACAAAAAATCAATTTAATAAAAAGATCTTAGCCGTCGAGTTTTATAATGCACCATCGGACGGTCATAAATAATGCTAAAAGTTAAAAGTTAAAAAGAGGATCTACTGGTTAAAATAAAATAATCAAAATATTTTGTTGAATATTGTGGACGGAATTTGTCTGTCTATCCTTACGTCTAGTATCTGGTTTTCCAACATGAAAACATTTAAATACAGCACACAAAAGCGTATTTTTCTGGAACAACCCTTCGGCTGAGAGATAATTTTATGTACCTCCTTTTATTTTTAGGGTAAGTTTAGTGGAGTCCAAGAATCTAAAAAATCCATGAATTTTCACTTTGTTAGTGGGATCCAAGAATCCAAGGATCCGAGCAACTTTCTACTAATCAATGAGTTCTTAGTAGAATGATCATTTAATCGTCGGAAACTCTAAAACAATACTCACGACAAATTGATAATTGTTAATTTGGAAAAAAATAGGTATGATGCAGTGTGTTAGAGGCTCTTAACGACCATCTGATGGTTTTTAAACCAACTGATGGTCATTTAGACCAAAATACCATTGTCTAGCCATTGTTCAACTCTCCACGTGGCACATACATCCAAAACTCCCATTATTCTCCTTATACCTCTAAATTCAAGGATCCAAAGGTTTTTTGATAGATTTTTGGATTCCCACTACTCTTGCCCTTGAACTTTATAAATGAAACTCTTGACCTACAATCAGAACATAATTTACTTAAAGTCGTATGCGTAAAGAAAGAGTTAGGATTCGTTTACATTTGTTTAAATTTACACCCATATAGGGTGGCATGTGGGATTGAGGTGGAAATGTTGTAAGTTAAAATAGTATATTTTGTGAGTTAGCATTTCTCAATTTCTTTTGGTAATTTCAACCAAAAAATGCTAATTTATCTTTAACCTTATTCAAATCCTGAACTGGATTCCATGTAGAATGATATCCAAGTGTTGATTTAAAGATGTAAATTTGGAGGACACATTTCGAATGTTAGATGCCATTTTTAATTTTGACTTCTAAATTTGAGCGTGTTACTGAAAATGGGCGCCTCTGAGTTCAAAAAATAATCAGATGCACGTATGCTAGGGGAGTAGTTCAGTTGGCCCGAGATTGTTGACTACATATGCTATGGACTGAGATAATATCAAGATCTATGATGATATGAAACATGGACTCTGTAGAAGTCAAATTCACATAGAGCTTAGTAAGTGGGTAAACGTTGTTGGCTAATGCCTAGCAGGACGTCAGTGCGTTCCATAATATTTGTAAGTGGAGATCACATCTAGACTTATAATACTTTTAATGTGTGAAGTTTGAAGAGAGTTTAGATTGCGGTGGTGTTATCGTGTAGCCCACTCGATACAACACAATGGGCTATATATAGTCGTTGGTGAAGATCAAATCTAAGCAATGGTGTATTCAGATATGTTGAGCCTAGATTATGATAGTAGTTACTGTAAAGGGGCGTATGCTCAAGAGCAGTATTTGGAAAGATGCGTGTTCATTGAGAGCACAACCTTAAAAATCTAAATTATTCATGTTCAATGCGTGTCTTTAGCAGACTAAGAGTAGGCCAACATTCGAAATGCGTGCATCTGATCATTTTTTGAGGTGAGACTACCATGTTAAAGATAAGTGGCATTAGAGACAACACAATCCAAATTTAACAACGCAATAAGGTGTAGCCATTGATTAATTTAATGCAACATGATGTGACAGTTTAAGTTTTTTGTAAGTTTGCGTATTCTCAATGTTTTTGGGCAATTCCAACAAAAAACTCCAATTTATCTTTATCCATATTCCAACTCTGAATTAGATTACACGTAGAATGATCCAAGTGTTGATTTAAAGCTAGAAATTTGTAGGTCCTACTCCGAATGCCAGCCAACATTTTTAATTTGACTTCTAAATTTGAGGATTAATTTAATACAACATGACAGTTTTGGTTTTTTGTGATTTGGCAATTCTCAATTTTTTTGGCAATTCTAACAAAAAATGCCAATTTATCATTAACCCTATTCAAACTCTGAATGGATTCTACGTAGAATGATTCAAGTGCTATAATTCGAATGCCAGACAACATTTTTAATTTTGACTTCTAAATTTGAAGATTAATTTAACGCAACATGATGTGACAATTTGAATTTTTTGTGAGTTGGCAATTTTGAAATTATTTTGGCAATTCTAACAAAAATGCCAATTTATCTTTAACCCTATTCAAACTCTGAACTGGATTCCACATAGAATGATCCTAGTGCTAATTTAAAGCTGTAAATTTGTAGGTCCCATTCCGAATGCCAGATGCCATTTTTAATTTTGATTTATGAATTTAGAGATTAATTTAACGTAATATGATGTGGCAATTTAGGTTTTTTGTGAGTTGGTAATTCTCAATTTTTTTTGGCAATTCTAACAAAAAACGCCAATTTATCTTTAACTCTATTCAAACTCTAAACTAGATTCCACGTAGAATGATCCAAGTGCTGATTTAAAACTATAAATTTGTAAGTCCCACTCCGAATGCCAAACACCATTTTTAATTTTATTACTTTTAAATTTGAGGATTAATTTAATATAACATGATGTGATAGTTTGGATTTTTTTTGTGAGTTGGTAATTCTCAAATTTTTTTGGCAATTCCAACAAAAAATGCCAATTTATCTTTTAACCATATTTAAACTCTGAAATGGTTTCCACATAGAATGATCCGAGTGCTGGTTTAAAACTGTAAATTTGTAGGTCCCACTTCGAATGCGAGGCAACATTTTTAATTTTGACTTCTAAATTTGAGGATTAATTTAACGCAACATGATGTGACAGTTTGAGTTTTTTGTGAATTGGCAATTTTTAAATTATTTTGGCAATTCCAACAAAAAAATACCAATTTATCTTTAATCCTATTTAACATCTAAACTGGATTCCACGTAGAATGATCCAAATGCTGATTTAAAGCTATAAATTTGTAGGTTCCACTCCGAATACCAGAAGCCATTTTTAATTTTGACTTCTAAATTTGAGGATTAATTTAACGCAATATGATGTGGCAGTTTAGGTTTTTGTAAGTTGGCAATTCTCAGTTTTTTTTTTGGCAATTCCAACAGAAAATGCCAATTTATCCTTACCCCTTTTCAAACTCTAAACTGGATTCCACGTAGAATGATTTAAGTGCTAATTTAAAGCTGTAAATTTATAGGTCCTACTTCGAATGACAGACAATATTTTTAATTTTGATCTCTAAATTTGATGATTAATTTAACGCAAAATGATGTGATAGTTTGAATTTTTTGTGAGTTGGCAATTCCAACAAAAAAAGCCAATTTATCTTTAACCCTATTCAAACTCAGAACTGGATTCCACGTAGAATGATCCAAATGCTGATTTAAAACTGTAAATTTGTAGGTCTAACTCCGAATGCCAGACACCATTTTTAATTTTGATTTTCAAATTTGAGGATTAATTTTACGCAACATGATGTGGCAATTTAGGTTTTTTGTGAGTTGGTAATTCTCAATTTTTTTTGGCAATTCCAACAAAAAACGCCAATTTATCTTTAATTCTATTCAAACTCTGAATTGGTTTCCACGTAGAATGATCTAAGTGCTGATTTAAAGCTGTAAATTTGTAGGTTCCACTTCGAATGCAAGACAACATTTTTAATTTTGACTTCTAAATTTGAGGATTAATTTAACGCAACATGATGTGACAGTTTAGGTTTCTTGTGAGTTTGTAATTGTTAAATTATTTTGGCAATTCCACCAAAAAAAATGCCAATTTATCTTTAATCCTATTTAACCTCTGAACTGGATTCCATGTAGAATGATCCAAATGCTGATTTAAAGCTGTAAATTTATAGGTCCCACTCCGAATGCAAGACGCTATTTTTAATTTTGACTTCCAAATTTGAAGATTAATTTAACGCAACATGATGTGAGAGTTTGAGTTTTTTGTGAGTTGGCAATTTTTAAATTATTTTGGCAATTCCAACAAAAAATGCCAATTCTTTAATCCTATTTAACTTCTGAACTGGATTCCACGTAGAATGATCCAAACGCTGATTTAAAGCTGTAAATTTGTAGGTCCCACTCCGACAACCATTTTTAATTTTGACTTCCAAATTTGAGGATTAATTTAACGCAATATGATGTGACAGTTTAGGTTTTTTGTGAGTTGGCAATTCTCAATTTTTTTTGGCAATTCCAATAAAAAACGCCAATTTATCTTTAACCCTATTCAAACTCTGAACTGGATTCCACGTAGAATGATTCAAATGCTAATTTAAAGCTGTAAATTTATAGGCCTCACTTCGAATGCCAGACAATATTTTTAATTTTGACTTCTAAATTTGAAGATTAATTTAACGCGACATGATGTGACAGTTTGGATTTGTTGTGAGTTGGCAATTTTGAAATTATTTTGGCAATTCCAACAAAAAACGCAATTTATCTTTAACTCTATTCAAACTCTGAACTGGATTGCACGTAAAATGATCCAAATACTGATTTAAAACTGTAAATTTGTAGGTCCAACTTCGAATGCCACACACCATTTTTAATTTTAATTTCTAAATTTAGGATTAATTTAACGCAACATGAAACCAGTGAAAAATACTAGCGGATGGATTGGAGATGTTCTTTTCTTAGTTGGTGGAAGGAGCTATTTCAAAATTCAAAAATTATATGAGGGTGAAGCCAAAACAATCAACAATATACAAGGGGGTCATAGGTAAATAATCAAAAGAATAAAGTTGAGGATATCTCGGTCATTTAATGAGGAGAATTGGCCCATTGAAATGAATGCTCTGATGTGGTACTCCCAAACAGCACTGAAAACTCAGTGATTCCTTGTCAAATGAGTGCAACGTAGAACGTCTAATAGACAACCAAACATCTTCTGATGCAACATCAGATGAACGGTTCGTAATGCATTTCAATAAGTGGGCCAGGGTGGAAGAATTGCCTTCAAAATTGCTTTTTTGGGGAGTGGGGCCACTTACTTCCAGTAAATTCGGTGGCACGAAATCATATCTCGCCTCCTAGACAAGAAACACAACAAGCAGAAAAAAGCAGTCAGACAGTGCCAGGTAGGTTCGTTAATTTCCGAACCTAAGTTTTTGATTTACGAACCTAAAGGTTCGGGAGAACACAGCTGGATACAGCCTGTCAGCAACCAAAGCCCCCCTCTCCCCCCACCTTTTCTCTTCCTCTCAGTTTTGTTTACACACACTCTCTCTCTATCTCTCTCTCCTCTTTCGTACTCTCTTTCTCTCTCTAATCGTCGTGTTCTTTCGGTTCTGTATTCCTTCTAGGGTTTCGTTTTTCTTCTCCAACGTTAAGAATCTCCATTGAAGTTTTACAGATCGAGATTGTTCACAACAAAAGCTTTCATTCGATATAATTTTTGTTCGATTTAACCTTGTTTACACAGTTAGATTCTCGAAATTACGTTTTTCTCTATCTAAGGTGAAGAGATCGGGGTTTTGGACTCAAATGCTGGCTAGAACAACGTCTTCTTTCAGGTATTTTACAGAACGTTGCTTTTTATTTCTAGAGATTTGAAGTTTTGTTTTGATTCTGCTTTTTGATATCTTTATTGGATGCGAAATTTCATAAGATTTGATCGTGAAATGGTCGAACAAGTTGAGATTTGTGTGAATTTGTGTTTATTTTTGTTTCTGTGAAGTTTAATCCAACCGAAAAGCATTTAGATTGAGAAGATTTGGAGTTAGGATTATTATACTCTGTAACTAAAATCCAGAATGGTTAGAATTTAATGTGATTACGTTTAGAATTATTTGATTTGTTAAGATATGAGATTTACAGTCTTTTTATGTATCTTAAATGTCTGAACATTTTATACTTTACGTTGGTATTTTTTTGTTTTAATTTTAAGTGAAGAGGATAAGATTTGATGGAAGCATATAATGTATGTGTTGTTCATTAAAATTAGGGATTTACAGTCTTGTGATGAAAATTAGTTATATATATCTTGAACGTCTCAACCACTTTCCAACTTTATGTTGAAAATTTTATGTTTAGTTAATTGTAACTTTGTGTTTTAATTGTAGATGATAATATGTGGAAGTATGTAATGTATGTGAAAACACGATATTTTCATGGTTGCTGTTTTCTATATTTATGGATTTTGTGAATTTGAGTAACATAAAAATATAAGAAGTTGTTTTAGTTTGTGGGTATGGAAGGAATTTCGGTTTAACTGTTATTGGAAGATGATTTTAGGTTTTGTTATTAGTAATTTAGTATTCTCTTTCTCAATTCTTAATTTACTATTGTTGCTTTGGTTTTCATTGATGTAATGATGGTACATTTTTTCTAATGTTGCGTGCTTGAAAGGGTCAAGGAAGTTGGCTTTCCAGTAGGTTTTGAAATTTTTATTTATTATACTTGGAGATTCTGAGTTTTCATTTTTCTGTTTTCTGTTTGTTGGTTTGTCTGACTTCGATTCTAATTAAATTTTAGGTGTTATCAAACAAACAATTGATTCACTATTGGACTGCTTCAGGCACTGATATCAGTAATAACCAGTCACAATAGGAACAGAGTGCAGATTGGAGTCGGGTTGGTTGACTAAGCATTCAATATACTGTCGTAGATTGTTTTGAGATAGCAGCTATTACAGAGGGTTTCGTTTGTTAATTAGCGCTGAGAACAGGCTGAAGTAATCAGTTTGCTTGAGATGATATATGGTTGTGTTATGCTTGAGGACAGTTATCCTACATTTTTACGAGGCTGCTGGCTTATTCTTACTCATTTTGAGAAGTAAGCTTTGACGTCTCCTTAGGGCTCTTCCTGTATCCATGCTGGCAGAGAGCATGCGTGGAATCTGTGCTTCGGGTAATGCCCCTGACCAGACTCGTCGCCGATGCATTCGGTGTGGTGACAATTTGTCTTGTCTCTCTGTTAGTACTTCTCGGGTTACTTTGCGTCCTGTACTCAATCTACTTCCGTACTTGTATCAAAAGGCAAGGTTTTATTCAACTAGGTTACTTTAACAGACCTTGGATCATCCGGATTACTCTAATTCTCTATGCAATTTGGTGGGGTTTTGGCGAAGTTGTTCGGTTAAGTTTGTTGAGACGTGGAGATAGAGTGTTGCATGACCTTAGCCTGAAATGGCAGGAGACTCTCTGCAAGTTTTACGTCCTTTCGAATCTAGGGTTTGCAGAACCATGCCTGTTTTTGACCATTGTGTTTCTCCTTCGAGCATCCTTGCAAAAAAGGGAGTTGGGGACTTTAAGCCAGCAGTGGAATGGGAAGACGGCTGGTTATGTTCTTCTAAATTGCCTCCCATTGTTTGCTTTTCAGTGCATTGTTGTTTTGACGGGACCCAAATTTAACAAGGAAAAGAGCTATGGATGGAAGTTTAAGATGCCACATTACTTTACAAGCACAGCTACTTCTTCTAAGTCCGAAAATGATAATGGCATTGCCTTCTGTACTTACCCCTTATTGAGCACAATCCTCCTTGGACTATTTGCCGCTCTGTTAACTGGTTATTTGTTGCTGCTTGGTAGGCGGATGGTGTCTTCGGTGATCAACAAGGGTTTGCGAAAGAGAGCTCTCATTCTGATATGCACTGTCTCTGGTTTCTTTCCGTTAAGGGTTATTTTGCTCGGTTTATCTGTACTGTCCCCTCCAGAGCATTTTTTATTTGAGGCTCTTGTGTTCTTTGCTTTCCTTGTGCTATTAGCTTGTGCTGGGTCAGGTATTTGGATGCTTGTATACTATCCCATTGCGGATTCTTTAGCCCTAAGAAGAGGTCTGGGAGATTTGGAAATTGGAAGGAGAAGGTCCTTAGATGATCAAAATGATACTGCTTCTCTTATTGCTAACCAGATCCTTCTTGAAGCAAGTTTGGCTACTAGTCTTGGGAGAATTTCTGATGCTTCGACGAAGCGTGGGTCAATCTCTTTTCGGACTATGCTGAAGGACGAAGCTCCAAATGCTGAGATGTTTGAAGAAGTCAGCCTCTATTCTCCTGACGCTGCCCATAGACGACAACTTGAATCTCCACCTGCCTCTCCACCAGCTCCAGGCCAGCCCATGCTCCCTCTTAGACAAATTTCCTGACATTTTTAAGAAGGAAAAAAAAGGGCCCTGTTGTGAAATCAGTTTTGTGGTAAAAGTTATGTGTAAAGGGGTTAGTTTTAAGGATTAATAAGGATCGCTGTTCATAGGAAATTCAGTAACTGGTGTTCTAATTCTTTACCTTTTATCTGATGAGATGTCTTCTATGTCTGCATCTATTTCCTTTCATTTTTCATTTCTCATATTTTCTGTTCTGTTCCTCTAAGTAGCAGGTTCTTCCATGATTCAAAGCCTACATTGAAGAAGAAAATCTCATAACTTTCAGGTAAGATGCCCTATATCTTCAGGTAGGAAATACTATGAAATCACTCCAGCAACTGTTTAAAAGACTTGTGGACTTCTCTAGTGTGCATGGGGAGTGGTGATGAAGATATATTATGATTGTCTTTTTATATCATTAAGCGAGATGTTTGGACTGGGGGTTCTATAAACCTCTGGGAAATCAACCCCTCAGAAACGAATATTCTTGGATTATTACAAATCTTTGCCGTGATTGGCAACCATTAAAAAGAACCCTAAGATTTCTGTAAATCAACTATCTAGAACCCTAATGTTGTTTCGCTACCACCAGAATCTTGGGCTTCAATAAAATTTTCAACTTATAAATCCCCCCTCCCCATGTTTCCCCAAGTAGGCACATATACAGACTGCGGATGAATCCCTTAGATGAAAAAGTTGGAATATTAGTTCTAGGCAACTTCTAGCAGTTGTTGATTAGGGCTATAGTTGAATATGTGGAGTCAATGCTGTGATAATATCTTGAGCATATATATGTTGTTTCTCTTTGGTTTTACATGTTCAAACGCCTACAACTTTTGAACGTCAAATATTCATGCATTTTTCTTTGGATAGGGCTATAATGGAAAATAAAAATAAAGAAGGCTACTAACTAGGTAGTACTGGCTGACCCAAAGGGCATAGTAATATTGCTCTGGAGTACAGAGTACAGACTAGAGAGAAAGACAGGGGAAGTGGAAGGCCCGTTGTTTAAAGAGAGAGAGAGAGAGAGAGAGAGAGAGAGAGAGAGAGATATGGCCCATTGTTTGTTTGGAAGCTCTTCACGTGACTATGTCAATAGTGAAATGAGTGCTATTTTGTGCACCCTCATTTAATGGAGGGTGCACATTTACTCTTCTTTCATTGGTTAAGTGCTTCACGGTGTTAAGGTGTTAATGCACTTATTTCATGGTTTAATTCACACCGTTTAAACACTTAAACTAATAAAAATGACACCGTTAAACACTTAAACCAATAAAAATGAAATAACGTGCACAGTAGGTGCACAAAATAGCTCATAGTGAAATACGGGGGAAGTTGCTCTTGCAACATCTCCTACAGTAGATGTCAATCTATGGGTGCATATGCATATCATCCTCCGATAGATGCATATCATGAGGGTCTGTGGGACGCATACACCATCGTCGGTTTGCGCTAATCTGTAGGAATTTGTTGTAAGTCTGAAATTATCTGTTTTTTAAATAGTAACAAGGGTCCCACAAAGATGTATTATTGAAGACATAACCTGATCGGACTTGTCTAATGTTAAGTTGTTGTTGACTTGTTGGCTCGAGAGACTGACTTGACCGACTAGGGTTAGGGTGGTGGTGGGGTATCTTCATTTCTATTGGTTATAATACAATTTGGAGGACTGTTTACAATGCAAAGTTCAAAAGATGATCACTTTTTAGTACTTTCCAATACTAGTAAGTTCAAAATTGTCACTGTTTAGATCTTTAAAATCTAATTGGTGGTTCTACGGTGACGACTGTTTATATCATCACTTTTTCAGTACTTTTCAGTATAGCAATGAATCAATTGGTTCAGGAGGATTTGGGTAATCGATGGGGAATCCTAAAACAAAAATGATGTAATAACTTTTGGATTTTGTTAACATGTTGCCTTAGGGCACATGTTAAGTTGTTTTGGGTTTTGTTTAGCTATTTAGAGTTGTTGAACTGAGGTAATTTTTTTTAGAACGGATCCCTGTACAGTCTTATTTGCATATCGTTATTTTTACATTGATTGTGGGGCACACGTGGTGAGGAACTAAAGACTTATTTTTAGTGAAAATGATCTACAAGATAAGTAGAACATCCCTACTAAAAATCATATCATTCTAAAATTACTAGTCCCATAAAAAATTGATGGGAAGTTGATAAAAAATCTAGGAACAATGAAAGATGAGAAAAAAGACAGTTTTAGAATGATTTGATTTTTGGTGAGAATAATTTACAAGGTGAAGAGAACATTATAAAAAAAATATTAGCTCTTAGATCAACCTCATGTAGGCTCCACATGCCAATGTACAAATAAGGCTGTGTGCAGATCTGTTCTTTAGATACTTTTAGTATTACAAACACTTAATCTAGACTTCAATAGTGTAAATGAACGACTGACATTTAAAATGATTTGTTTAGAAAAATTAGAGAACAATGTTGAACTGATTTTTGGTAGACATAAATGATGATAATACCATATCTACAAAAAATTAACCTTATCATTAACAGGAAGCTTAATTAACTGTTTAAAAAAGGGTAGTTATGGATCCACCCCTGAAAAAATGCAGTTTATAGGAGTAGTTTTATTTTTATTTTTTTCATTTTTTATTTATTTATTTTTTGTAGGAAATTGTGATGTAGGCTCACGCCGCTCACCACTTATTTTCTTTAACAACTAAAAACTTATTGAGGTTTTAGATTTGGGTTTTAATGATATTGAAGCCTATAATGTAAATTTATTAATTTTACGTCTTCACTTTTTGGTCAAATTAATTTTAGGTCTTCTAATTGTCTCATTGATAAGAACAAGAATGTTCTTAACCAAAGGCCAGCATGAACCGATCAAAACAAACAGTAAAATAAAATATAATTTCTCTCTTAATTAATGATCGACCCATAATGGGTTTATATAGGTTTACAAGAGACTCATCTAACAGCAACTTCTAATTATAATGGAAATAGAATTCTAAGAAAACAGCAACTAAGAATGTGAACTAAGAAATAGCAACTACTAAGGAAATAACAACTACTGAATTAAAAAGGATTCCTACATAATAGCAATTACTAAAATAGAAACTCCATGTTAGACTTCTCCTCCAAGTTGAGTACTAGCATCCCCTGTCTCCATGTGAACCCCACCATCATAGATTAGGTTAGGTTCTATCATTCCTCCTCCCTTAACTGAAACCTTGTCCTCAAGGTTGATTTGTAAGACAACTGCCAATGGATCATCATCAATCAAATCAGTAGGTAAGCTGGTTGATACTTGAATGTGAGGAACAACAACAGGCTTCAAACATGAGACATGCACCACTGGATGAATGCGAGAGTCAGCTGGTAATTCAAGTAGGTAAGCAACCTTACCAATCTTTTCCAAAACACGATAAGGCCCATAATAACGTGGTGATAATTTTTGGGAAACTCGATGAACTACAGTATCTTGCCGATATGGCTGTAGTTTGAGGTACACATAATCTCCAACAGCAAATTCTCGTTCCATTCGATGTTGATCAGCTTGTTGCTTCATTCTGTTTTGTGCCACTCTGAGGTTCTCCTTGAGTCGAGAAAGGACATGATCTCGCTGAGCCAATGCTTCACCCAATTGGATTGGTTGGGCTTTGCCAGGAATAAAGTGATTTAAAGTGGGAGGACGGGTGCCATAAACTGCCTCAAATGGGGTCATCTTTATGGAAGAATGGTACGTAGTGTTGTACCAATATTCAGCCCAATGTAACCATTTAGACCAGCTCTTTGGCTTTTCACCAATGAAACATCGAAGATAGGTCTCCAAGCATCTATTCACTACCTCAGATTGACCATCAGTTTGGGGATGATACGAAGAACTCATCTTAAGTTGAGTACCCTGCAAGGTGAACAAGGCTTGCCAAAATTTACTTGTGAAAACAACATCTCTATCCGACACAATTGATAATGGAAATCCATGCAACCGAACAATATTCTCCACAAATTTCTGGGCAACGGATGTAGCTGTGTAAGGGTGCCGAAGTGCGACAAAATGAGCATATTTAGAGAGTCGATCTACTACTACCATTATTACAGTTTTACCATAGGAGTTTGGTAAACTGTCAATAAAATCCATTGCAATATCAGTCCAAATAGTAGTAGGGAGTGGTAATGGTTGTAACAACCCCGCTGGAGACAAAGTTTCATACTTGTTTCGTTGGCAAGTTTCGCATTGTGCTATGTAATCTTTTATATCTTGTCTCATTCCCTGCCAAAAAAATAAGTTAGAAATTCTTTTCATAGTTTTGAGATAACCTGAATGACCCGCGACTGGTGAAGAGTGAAACTCCTCCAAAATCACGGGTTTCCACTTTGAACTGGGGCTAAGCACGATCTGATTTTGTTTTTTGATCAAGCCATCTTCAACAGAATAATTCTTGGCTCCATAAGCTGTGTGATTGAGTGCTTTAAGTCGATCTAACACCCATGGATCTGACTTCAAATCGTTCTTTAATTCTTCCAACCAATCACAACTTGAAAAGGAAATAGCGCCAAGTTGAGCTGCATCTCCTTCATGTAATCGTGACAAGGCATCAGCTGCTTTGTTTTCTATGCCCTTCTTGTATACCAACTCATAATCATAACCAAGCAATTTTGTGATCCACTTTTGCTGTGAAGGAGTGGCCACACGGGTTTCTAACAAGTATTTCAAGCTTTGTTGATCAACATATATGATAAATTTCTGTCCTATGAGATAAGATCTCCACTTGGTGACTGCATGAACCACTGCAAGTAACTCCTTTTCATATGTTGATAGGCCCAAATGCCTGGGAGCCAATGTCTTGCTTGTATAAGCAATGGGGCGTCCCTCCTGCATCAGCACAGCCCCAATACCTACTCCACTTGCATCACTCTCCAAAATAAAGGTCTTGGAGAAATCTGGTAATGCTAGGACAGGGGTAGTAGTCATAGCAACCTTCAATGTCTTGAAAGCATCATCTGCATCTTGAGACCACCCAAAATTACCCTTCTTTAAAAGAGAGGTAAGTGGATGAGCTATCTTACCATAGTCCTTGACGAACTTACGATAATATCCTGTAAGTCCAAGAAAACCTCGTAACGCCTTGATTGTAGTAGGAGTTGGCCAGTCCACCATGCATTGAATCTTAGCTGGATCGGCTGCTACTCCCTTTGATGTGATAATATGGCCGAGGTACTCAGTCTCCTCACGCCCAAAAGTGCACTTACTAAGTTTTACGACAAGGTGGTGTTGCTGTAATATTTTGAAGGTGAATGTGAGGTGCTTCATGTGATCAGACCATGTCCTACTATAGACGAGAATATCGTCGAAGAAAACCAATATGAATCGCCTCAAGCAAGAGCGAAAGATGTCATTCATGAGATGTTGAAAAGTAGATGGGGCATTGGTTAATCCAAATGGCATTACTAAGAACTCATAGTGACCATCATGAGTCCTGAATGCTGTTTTTGGAATGTCAACATCCTTCACTCGAATCTGATGATAACCAGCACGTAAATCCAACTTCGAAAAATAGCAAGCACCATGCAACTCATCAAGTAACTCATCAATAACAGGAATAGGAAATTTATCTTTTACCGTTACTTGATTGAGGGCTCTATAGTCAATGCACATTCGCCAAGATCCATCTTTCTTTTTTACCAACAGCACGGGTGAAGAGAATGGACTGCTACTTGGTCGAATCAGTCCGGAGTCGAGTAACTCCTTCACTAACCTTTCGATTTCATCTTTCTGGAAGTGTGCATATCGATAAGGCCGTACGTTAACTGGTGGTGCTCCCGGAATCAGATTTATTTGATGATCATGCGATCGGCGTGGTGGCAAGGTTGTAGGGGCAGCAATTACTTCTGGAAATTGAGAGACTATAGCTTGTATATCCTGAGGTATAGGTTCGATCTTCGTACTCTCAACCACGTTGTTGATGTGGCAAAGGGCTCCGATAGCACCATGATGAAGTAAACGTTCCATAGTATGGCTGGAAGCAATTTTAATCTTCCCCACATTAGTTCCCACCAATTTAATGGGATAACCACGTACGGAGAACTCCATTGTCAATTTTCTAAAGTCCCAACTAATGGGTCCTAAGGTTTGTAACCATTGTGCTCCAAGCACCATATCACACCCACCCAAAGGTAATACATGAAAATCATTAGTGAAAAAATAATCTTGTAAACGAAACCCTAAATTGAAACATCGACCAGTACATGTTATTCGACTCCCATTAGCCACCATAACTTCAAACCTATTATCTTTTTCAACTTCAAGGCCTAATTTTTTCGTAATATTCTGATCAATGAAGTTGTGGGTACTACCCGAATCAATGAGTATAGTTACCTTTGCCCTTTTGATTTCCCCTTGAACTCGCATAGTTTGAGGGGCGCACGCCCCAGCTAATGCATGTACCGATATCTCTGCAGATTCCTCTTCAGGTTCGGGTTCAAGATGTTCATCCTCATCTAAGTCTTCTCCTTCAATAAGAAATAGTGTTTGGGTTTTGCATCGATGCCCACGAAACCACTTCTCATCACAGTTATAACATAGCTGTTGTTGCCGTCTTGCTTCAGCCTCTGCAGGTGTCAAACGTCTAATGGTTGGGGTTGTAGGAACTGATTGCATGGTAGTGGAGGGTCGAGAGGTTGATGTAACTGCTGGTGGTGTAAACCGAGGTGGGTTTCTCACCAATTGTCGTCGCAAATTCAACTTTTCATCCTGTAAACGAGCAATGCCAATAGCATCAACCAATGTCTGTGGCTGAAACGATTGAGTTTCCAGACGAAGATCATCCTTTAGTCCTCCTACAAAACAGCTTATCATAAATTCCTCGTTGAGTCCCGTCACATGGTTCGATAGTCGTTCAAATTCTTCTTGATAAGCATTCAAGGTTCCAATTTGTCGAAGCTTGGCTAAGGAGGCTGTATGATCTTCAAATTTATTTCCGCCAAAACGCTTCAACAATGCTACCGACCAATCTGGCCATGATAATGATGGTACCACCGACCTCAACCATTTGTTCCATTGAAGGGCTTTACCATCAAGATGGAACCCTGCTAATTTAACTTGTTGATCGGGCGGAGTGCGGTTATATTCAAAATAAATTTCTGCTTGATATAACCAATCCTGAGGATTGGTTCCATCAAAACGGGGAAATAGTAGCTTACCTGTTCGATTACCGTCGAATTGCTGATGTCGAAAGAAGGGTGCAGTACCAGGTGTGGATCCATTCGTCTCCTTCTCCATTATTTCCATCTTCAACTTTAGTTGGGTATTCTCTAACTTCAGTTCATCGATTTGAAGATTAATATCCTTAATCTGCTGCTCCATGATGATTTTCTTATGGGCTCGAGTTAAGGTCATGCAATGGGACGAGCTTGGCGTGGCGTAGATGGAGGTGGAGATCTGTAGAATGAGGATGGCCGGCGGTGAAGGTGGTAGGGTAGAAATCACGGCTCTGATACCAATTGATAAGAACAAGAATGTTCTTAACCAAAGGCCAGCATGAACCGATCAAAACAAACAGTAAAATAAAATATAATTTCTCTCTTGATTAATGATCGACCCATAATGGGTTTATATAGGTTTACAAGAGACTCATCTAACAGCAACTTCTAATTATAATGGAAATAGAATTCTAAGAAAACAGCAACTAAGAATGTGAACTAAGAAATAGCAACTACTAAGGAAATAACAACTACTGAATTAAAAAGGATTCCTACATAATAGCAATTACTAAAATAGAAACTCCATGTTAGACTTCTCCTCCAAGTTGAGTACTAGCATCCCCTGTCTCCATGTGAACCCCACCATCATAGATTAGGTTACGTTCTATCACTCATCTTGAAATTCCCTAGAATGTTTTGCATTGTGATTTTATGATACAAGCAGTTCAAAACACAATAATCAGAAAGAGAGATTACAATAGAATCTACTCTATAGGTTAATAGGTCTGATCTCGAGTTAGTTAATAAAGCATAGTAATTAAGTTTGGCATGAGTGTAGCAAGTTAGATTTTCTTATTTTTTTCCTACCTACATTTTTCGAACAAATTAATTAGATGGCGTAATGGAACATAAGATATGATGATTTTCTCACACTGACCTTTGTTTCACGCTAATGCATCCTCATTAATGTTGGGGTAAACTGCTATATTATATGCCCAAAATTTTACTAAAATTTTAAAAATTGAAATGGGGTGAACTCCTTGTAAGATGGAGTTGATCCAAAATCAGCCTTTAAAAAACTCATGAACTTCTCTAGTGTGCATGTCGGGAGATATTGTGGGATTTTTACAAATCCTGGCAACCATTAAAAAGAACCCTAAGATTTCTGTAAATCACCTATCTATAACCCTAATGTAGTCGCCTATACAGACTGCCGATGAATCCTGCGATCCCTCAGATGCCCCATCCAAAAAAAAAAGTTGGAACATTAGTTCTAGGCAACTACTAGTAGTAGTTGATTATGGCTATAGTTGAATATGTGGAGTCAATGCTGTGATAATATCTTGTGCATATGGAGTTTTCACTAAATCTTTTTTGCGCTTCTAGTCACCCTGACTTCCTTTCTAATTTTTTTGGCTCATGATAACTACCGCATAACCAATCGATAAGGGTCACTTAATTTTAAGGTCAATAATAGTTGACTAAATTTGATGTGTGTTTTAATAAGGGCTACCATCTTTTAGTCAAACAATAAAAATTCTAGATTTTCTATTGTTCAACAATTTCCTTCTCACTTCACCAATCCAACAAATTTTTTTTGAGAGTGAAAACTAGATTAAATAAAATGAAAAGAATAAAAAATGTTATTTACAAGTGGAGAAGCCAAATGGCTTCAAAGGGGGAGATTTGGATGAAATGATCTTTTACAAGAACAGAGCATCCCAATTGAAAATACAACACGCGAAAGGGACTCTAAATTCTGAATATAGAGAGATCATCCAAAAGTGAACTAGTGATTTGACCTCGATTGTCAGCCTATCTGAGTCCTTTATCTTCCCTCCAAAAGCACGACGGTTTCGTTCTAGCCAGATTGTCCAAAAGATTGCTGCCGGTATGAATTGCCATACTAGCTTCCCTGATTTGGAGAAGCCCTTTGAGGACCAGCAACATGCCAAGTCGAGCACAGTTTTGGGGAAGCACCAACACCAACTAAAGAGTGGAAGAATTTGATTCCATATAGATTTGACGAATGGGCAATGTAATAAGATGTGGTCAGGTGATTCCTCGCACTGTAAACATAAGAAGCATGCATTTGGCAGTTGATGCCCCCTCTTTTTGAGATTGTCCAATGTTAAAATCTTTCTCAATGACGCCTGCCACATGAAGAAGCAAATTTTTAGGGGTAGTTTTGAGTTCCATACTATTGCAGATGGGAAGTCCAAATTTTGGTTACCGCTGAGATGTTCATATAGTGATTGCACCGTGAAATTTCCTTTTGGGGTAAGAGACCACGAGAAGGTGTCTGCCTCGTTGTTTAGGAGTGGTGGTGCTGGGCCAATTGCTTGCAAGAGTTTCGCCAATTGTGGCATCTCACTGTTGTATATCTCGCGACTAAATCTGATGTTCCAGTCACGCTGCCGAGAATGTGATTGGGTAGTAAATTGCTGTATTGAACCCATTTTTGATGAAGAAATTCTGTATAGTGCTGGTGCCAAAGACTAGAGTGTTCTTGGGCCCGCCTAAACATCCCACCAAAATGAGATACCTGTAACGACCCATAATAATTAAGTCTAGCATTTAATAATGAGTTTTTATTCGGAGCATAATTTGAAGAATCGAATCGTACAATTGGGTAGATCTCGAAAAGTTATGCAATTTTGACTATTCATGCGCGAAAATCGGACACTAATTGATCCCAAATCGAGGCCCGGAACACGATGTGGATTTGTACCGAAGGTACCCGCGATTTTGACTTTGATTTTGACTATTAAATATTATTTAATTGTGTATATATACTATATATATGTATTGGTATGTATTGGGTGATGTATTTATGAGTAATTTTATAAAGTATTCTAGGGTATACATATAAGGTGTATGTATGAGCTACACCGTAGCATAACCCATATGTATATTATAACCTTTTATACCCACCGCCCTTTAACTAATTATAAGTGGGATTGAGAGAGAAATCTCTCATCAGAGAGACGGTTCAGAGAGGAGAGAAAGGGAAGGAGAGAGAGAGAAAAGGAAGGAGAGAAGGAGAAGGAGAGAGAAAGAGAAGGAGAAGGAGAGAGAAAGGGAAGGAGAGAAGGAGAGAGAGAGAGGAGATGATGATGTTGACGACGGTCCGACGGGTGGAAATCGTAGGCACCATTTAATTTGTGGATCGAGGTATAATTTGAAACCCTAGCTCCGTATTTAATTTTAATTAGATATTTTATGTTGTTAATCTTAGTTTTCAATTTTAGGGTTAATTTTGTTGATAGTTTAAGATTTGATTAGGCCTTTCAAACCCTTAGTTGATGGAATTGATAATTGGGAAGGTGGATTTAGACCCAAAATTATTATTTTAGGTTAAATTGTAGATTCGGAGGTCTATATTAATTGAGAAGGATATTTAGAGCAAATTGGGCTGTAGTCCTAAAGCCCTTATTTAATTTGATAAGGACCTGGACCCTCGTAGTGACTGTTTAGGTTAGAATTTAGATGCCTAGACTATTCTACATAGAATTAGTATGTATCGAATTGAGTTTTGAAAGTGATTAAATGTGTTGTTTTCAGTTGGGAGAGTGTACTAATACCAGTACACTAATTGGAGGAAATTAGTGCGGTAAAGAGAGCCTTGCGGGATTTGAGGTAGGAACTTATAAATACTTTCTTATAGCCATTTAAGTGCTTTCAATGTTTTTGACAGGGTTTAGATTTATAAATCAAATGTAATTATTTTACAAAGCATGCATGATTTATTTGTGATGTCCTATTGATGTGAAAATGATTTCCCAAAGTATAGTTTTACATAGTAATGTAAAACAGTAATAGTTATTTTTAAAATAACTAGATTCTAATAATTATATATATATGAGTGAGTGATATACATATATAAGTATATTAATGATTCTTTTCTTACTTATAGCTAAATAAACTATAATTTTAAATGAATTGAGATTCAATCGTTATCGAGCTTTAGGGATGGGCATATTTCCAAAACCAAACGGATTTTGGGGTTCTTATAATATATAGATATATATTTTACTTCCTTCCAT
>MVGT01002729.1:14182-34326 GCA_002174775.1 Macleaya cordata
GAACTTTACGTTCAAGTTGACCCCTTCGGCGTAGACTGGGAGTGTGATCTCCCCAATGGTGTGCTTCTGCTCTCCACTGAAGCAAATGAGGACCGTTGTTCGTTTAACGGTCTGAGACTCGTCGATCCCCATTTCCCTAAGAACACTCAGAAACAAAACATTAGCTGAGCTCCCATTATCCACGAGAACTCTTTTGATAAGACAGTTAGCTATACGGATAGAGATCACCAGTGCGTCGTGATGAGGATTGATTAGTTCGGCTGCTTCGGAGTCTACAAAGCTCAAAGTTTGGTCATATGCGAGCGGAGTTGGTCGTCTGACGTGAGCTTCCGGGCGGACTGCCCCTCTGGCATGTCGCTTGGCGGCTGAATAAGTGACTCCACTAACCTCAGATCCTCCGGTGATCACATTGATGGTCTTCCTTGGCTGTGGAGGTTCAGGAGGCGATCCATTTCTCTTCTCAGCTTGGCTTTCGTCTCTGACCGCAGTTGTAGCTCGAGCTTTGTCTGACAGAAAGTCTCTGAGGTGGCCCCTTTTTAGGAGCTCTGCAACTTCCAGCCTCAAGGCGATACAGTCGGCTGTGTTATGGCCATGGTCCCCATGGAATTCGCACCACTTGCTAGTATCTCTCTTGTCGTTTGCAAATTTATACTTTTCCGGCCATCTAACGGAACTTCCCATCCCTTTCATTACCGAAACGACCTGTTCCGGCTCTATGTTCAAGTTGTAGGGCGGGATTGGATGTCTGTTTCCGCGGTCTTGCTGTCTTCCGGACGGTCGACCATACTCTCTTGTTTCTGTTCTTCGTCTCCTATCATCAGAATATGGTTCGAAGCGATAACTATTGTTCCTGGTAACCGCTTTGTCGTCTTTTCTGCTGTTTCTGCTGTCGTCACCGGTCCTACCGTAAGACCTGTTTGCTTCGTCTTCCTCCCACTTTATTTGGGCCCATGCCTTGGCCAGCACATCTTCCATCGTTCTGCATGGGTACTTGGTTAACTCCTTGTATAGGTCGGAGTCTGTGAGCAGGCCTTTTCTGAAGGCAGTGATGGCAGTGTCAATATTGCAAGAAGGGATGGAAACTTTCTCTCTGTTGAATCGCCCTACGTAGTCTCGGAGTCTTTCTCCCCTTTTCTGCTTGATTCGGTAAAGATCGTCCGAATGTTTCTCCAGTTTCCTGCTGCTAGCGAAATGCTCGACAAAAACATCCGTGAGTTGAGCAAAAGAAGAAATAGAATTATTAAGTAGATTTGTATACCATTGCAGGGCCGGGCCTATCAGGCTAGATCCGAACCCCTTACACATGCATGCTTCGGCTTGGTCTCTTGGAATCGCCGCTGTAAACATTCGTTGTTTGTACTGGGCTATATGATCATCTGGATCCGTTGTCCCATCGTAGAGCTTCATGTTCGGTAGACTGAACTTCCTTGGCATTTCGATTAGTGCGATCTCGTCGACGAAGGGTGAGTCGGCGTAGCTACTTGGCAGGCTCTTTTTGATTGGAGCAGGGACGCCTGGGATTCTACTGATGAGGGCTTCCATCTGGGCCAGCCTTAAGGCGACGTCGCGGTCGTGTATTCCTCCAGTCGACGTATGAGTACAGACCCATTGGTCGTGATCTACAGCAATCGGCTGGGGCGCGGTCGACTGTGGACGTCAACCGAAAATGGCCTCGCCACTTTCATCAATGGGGTTCGGCTGGTCGTTTGGAGTCGACCGCCGACCGGGATCAACGATGGTGCTTCTCGTTCTCGTGAGTGTCTCTGCCATAACCGTCTGTCGCGGATCCGCGTCTGTCGTCTGAGTTTCACCGTCGTTTGCGGATTGCTCTGGTCGTTGGACGGATGGTCCAACGTGAGTTCGATCTAATGGTTGCATGGGATTAACTGGTTCTCTGAATCGTACTTGGGATTGCCTTGACTGTGGAGTGGTTAGAGCCAATGGTGAGCCTAATCTTTCACGCAGTGCTTGGTTTTCTTCTCTCATGGCTGCATTTTCTGCTTCAAGGACGAGCAACCTCGCGATGGTAGGATCTGCTGGTTGAGCCATGTGAGTGTTAGGTTGCGCGTTGACATCAACTTCACCTTCTTCCAATTGTCCAGCCATAATTGGATTGTGAGTTTTGCCGATTGATTCGTGCTGTTGGATTTCTTCCCCGGATTACGATTGCCGAGGCCCCACGGTGGGCGCCAAATTGTAGACCGTAAATTCCACAAATGATTTTAGATCAGGGCACCGACAATCTGCACAGGAAGAAAAGTAGAATGATCGTGAAGATTCCTTGGCGCCGGGGTGGTGCCGGCCTAAAGGTCTCCGACGGTCAAGTCAGTTTGTTTGGAAAAATAAATTAATCAGAAAATTAAAGGAAAAGAACGGAACTGTATCACCTATTCTGGTAGATCGTGGCTGAGGGTGGTAGGAGATGAGACCTTAGTCGTTGAGTCTCTTACTTGATGATGTAATCCCCCTCCAGAGGAGATTGGCTGTGCGACAGATCGTGAGTGCTCTTCGAGTTGCAGAGAGTTTTTCTTTAGAGAGTCCGTAGATGTCCCCCTCCCATCTTTCCCCCGTTCTTCTTATAGGAAGGGAATTCAATTCAGTTGCCCTGATCTTCGGGATAATTTCCCCTATCTCAGGAAGATATTTTGGTGGTTCAGGGGTCTCGTGAAGACTGAGCTCCTTACTTGAATTAGTCAAAATGTTCAGGAAGATATGATGACGGTTGGGGAGTCCTGCGTGGACTAAACTCCCAGTTTGAATTAGTCAATCCTTATCTGCCCTTAGCGTGTGGGCTATAGAGATTGATCTTGGGCTAATGGGCTTCCGGGCCTGGTAAAATGTACAATCCTTTCAGTCAACGGGCCACTGGGCCTGATAGCGGAATCTGGCCACTACAATGCGTAGACTAAGTCCTCTTATCTGAACTAGTCCAACACTGGCCGCTTTTGGCGATTTGGCCAGAGAGGCGGGGCGTGGCCCAATGGGCCTCTGGGCTCGGTCGAAGGGACCAAAGCTTTGGCCTGCAGGCTTTTGAGATGTACTACAAATTTGGCCACTACATAAAGTATCCCTATATTCTCTAAAATATTTACAGTGAAGAAATATATGATTGATGTCCTCATTTGTCTGCTCTTTACATAACCAGCATCTGTTAACAATACAGATACCTCTATGGTTGAGAATGTCTAATATCAGGATCGAATTATAGATTCAAGTCCACATGTGAATAAAAACTTTAGATGGCACAGATTTCTTCCAAATAAGCTTATCTTCAAAATCTGCTCCATTACTCCTGCAAAGGTTTTTGTAACACAATTTAGAATTGAAACTATCAACCGTCGAGTAGTAACATCTCCTGCCATCCTCCCCATCTACTAAGTCCAGAACTTGTGATAACAAGTTCCTCAGGTCAACAGTTTCTTCACAGGTAGCACCTTCAAGTTTTATTCTTAGATTCAGATCCCAATAAGACGCATCCTCAAGGATCTCAGCAATAGTTGTTGTCTTCCTCCTTGAAGCAGGGAATTTATCCTTAAAAGCATCAGTTCCTAGACACTTACCGAGCCATAGATAAATCGACTCCCTATTACCAACCTGTAGATGGTTGCTAGCAGTTAAATTTTCTTTGTTTCTCAACAAGGATCTCCACACTCCCACACCATACGGAGTTTTCACATCCATAAGAAGGATGGCCGAAGGATTGCCTTAGTACTTCTACATAATGATTTGTCTCCACCTGGCTCTCTTCTCTTTCTCTAATCTCCAAACCCATTTGTTAAGTAAAGCCTGATTAGTTAGCTTCAAATTCCTTATCCCCCAACCCTCCCTCTTTTTTAAACTTGGTGACTTTCTTTTAAGTCACCATGCATAACCCCAAAACCATGTTAACCCTAAAATCAATCAAGCGTGAAGTAAAAAAAATGAGATTTTTTATAGAAAAATTACTGACTTAAGATTACAAATTTGTTTTTCGTAGTTGAAAAAGGGCTTTAAGGCATCATCCTCTGAAACAACCCCAAAACCATCTGTCCTTACGCCAATTTTTACAAAGGAACCCTAAGTAGAGTGTTTCCTACCAATTTTTGTCTTTGAACAACAAAATGAAACAAAAAAAAACATATTACAAAGCGGGTTTCAACCTTACTGATTATCAATTACCCCTTCTTTCATTTTTCTTCTCTGATATACCTTTTGCCTTCGAACAGAAAGGAAAAGGCTACAATACACCGATCAGACACCACCAATTGATCGAGAAACTCCAAATCGCTAAAACCAATTAAAAAATTGACTGAAATCAACCCAAAGCGAGGCCTAGATTGTTTCTCTCTGCAGCAACATTTCTGTCACCAAAACGATCCTAGGTTGTTTCTCTCTCTAAAATCGACCCCAAACCCAAACTAAACCCAACCCTTCTGCTTTCCCTCCTTTACATTGCGTGTTCAGGGGAAGAAAAACTCTATTGGACGTGCAAAGTTTGGCCGGAACACATACCTTTCGATCTTATTTTATAACCCTACCCATTGGATGAGAACAAGGGTAGATTAGGTATTTAAAAATACAACAACTTAAGTTTCTCATGTGCGGGGAACGTGAGGGTATTCTTGTCATAAATTAAACATGTGTTTCGTACACGCACAAAAACACGGTGAGTTAACAGTTTCCATTAAAAATGAGACTAAATTTAACTTTTTTAAAAAACAAGGGACTTATCTCGAATTACTAAATTTTTTAGGACCTGGTCCTAAACCCCATAGTTTTTATATTTCAATTTACATCTTTTTAACACTTTTATTTCTCAGTAGTGTATTATTGAACCGCAAATATGGTGTAAAAATCTAATTTGCATAATGATTTAACTCATTGGAATATTAATTTAACCCATTTACATTAAGTTTCGTTATGCAAATTACTAATCTAAATCACTAAAATCTCAGTTTCACTATGCAAGTTATATTTGCAACTTTTTAAAATTTAGTATCCTTGGCTTGTCCCGTTTTGTATCTACAAGTTTGGTATTTCAAAAGTTACGACATCTTTTTAACATTGAAACAAGTTGGAAAATAGGAACTTTTTCGGGCAAAGGAGACAAAAATTCCTCACATTTTAAGAAGTCCACCGTTTGGGAGCCCAGCCAAAATAATAGAGTAAATGGGCCGGTCCACCCAAAAGTGACTATTTTATCCCTGCTATACCTGACCCACTTCTTATAACCATGTTTCCTCCCTTCCCCTTTTTCTTCCTTCTTCAGTAATCTCTCGTCCCTCTAAGATTTCTCACCATCGGTCATCGATTTGCTTGTCGGAGGAGGAGATCAGCGTTGTGAGATTGGTATCTCTCTCTTCTTCTTCTTCTTCTTATTATTATTATTATTATTATTATTATTATTATTATTATTATTATTATTATTATTTTAACCCAACCAGACATGAACAGTTGGACTGACTTGTTCATCTATTAAATTTATATGCAAGTAAATCTGCCTCGTACAAGAAATATATGTGCAACTAAAAGTATCACGTATACTAAATTCTTATGAAAGTAAAAGTAGCGAACATACTTACACTACAAGAAAAGTTGAACTTAGCGACGAACTTTTTTGTGATGAAAGGAATTTTGTCGCTAAAAAAGACTTTTTGCAACGAAAAAATCATTTGTTGTAAAAATTTTATTTTCTACAACAAAATCTAATTTTTTTCTCTAAAATTGTTGCCATAACTACGACGGAAAAATTCTTCATCTCCACGTATGGCGGAAAACTTTTGGCAACGATTTGTAGCAAAAAAATATACTTTCGTCGTAGTAAGTTTTTTTTGCATTAAACCCATTTGTCGCGGAAAATATTTTGCGCGAAGAATATGATAATCATCGTGGAAAATATTTTCTGCAATAAAATTTATTTTTGTCTCTAAAAATATTTTCTATGACGAAATTATTTTGTTGTGAAAAATATTTTTTGTGATAGAATTTATCTTGGTCGTTGAAAATTATTATCTGTGACGATAAATATTTGTTGCAGAAGACATTTTTTGCAGCCCAAAAAATATTAGTCACGAATAGTATTTTTTGCGATAAAAGATTCTTTCGTCGCATAAATTTTCTTTTATGACGTACAAATTTTGTCGTAAAATATTTTCTGCAACAAAACAATTTTCTTACAAAAAGTTTCCTCATAGAAGATCTATTCTTCAATATTAGTAGTAAATTAATAATACTAAATAATTTTCCGTTATTAATGTAATTCTTATTAAAATCTAATACCTAGTTTTATTAGTTGTAGTAGACATTGTAAACAAGGATATCTATTTGTGCAAAGGCCAAAGTGCAGACGCACTTGCCAACGCCCATTAGAAAAAATGATAACTTATTTAGACTTAGGAACTTATATACGGAAAAGTATATGTAGGCTTGTGTAGCCTATATGAAGATGTTTTGAAGGTTGATTTTGGGTGAGAATGTTCTTCTCACAGACTACGTAGATCATCCTAATAGAAAACCGTAACATTTTAAAACTTCTTACCCTCTCGATCTTCTGTTGGAAAATAACGATGAAATTGGCCATTCAATAATCACCATTAAATTTCTAACCAACTTCGATGGGATTATATTTCTTATAATGATATAATTTTTGGTAAAAATGATCTGCATGGTGAAGCAAACATCTTTATGAAAAACCAGCCCTTGGATTCTTCCATATGGGCTCCACAAGCCTGTGCGTACTTTCCTATGTACAAGGACCCTGCATAATTATTAAGTATTGTAATTAATGATAACAATAACTATTAGAGATAGGTTTAAATAAAAAACTATAGAGTTAGGATCGGATGCTAATTAAGCTAATTTTTCTAATGCGTTTCGCAGATTTTCTATAAGGCCAAAATGATGATGATGATGTTCAAAGGCTGATTTAAGATGTTCGACTCACCAAATAAATTATCTTCAATAAAAATAAAATTATTCTAAAACTTATAACCTTTCTGATTTATGTGCCGTCCATAAATATCGTCAATTTTAAACAAACTTTTGATAGGGTTAGAAGTATTAAATTGGGGTGATTTATATGATCTTTACGGTGAGGAGAACATTCTCACTTCCTCGGATCATGTTTTTATGGCTCCCACAGGAATCTTAGCCAACATGTGTGCTTGCTCACATGTTGCGCTCAACGAATAGATATGATCCTGTTGGACCATGGAGGTTCGACCCGAGTGATTCAACTGATTCATTGGATGGATTATGTTTTAGGGCCCACATAAGGGGGCCATCTTAATAGTTTGACTTATTATTAGACCGTCACTTAGGCTGTGTTTGATAGCATTTGAATTCCATAGAAATGGGTTAGTTCCGCGGAAACAATATACAAATTCCGCCGTTTACTTACATTTTTAATTCCACATAAATGGGGGTCCAGTAACTTAAAAAAGTGGCTAATAGTTAGTTTTTAATGTAATTCTATGGAATAGGCTTTCTTGGCCCCCCGGGGAATTAATTCTGCGGAAGTGGTGGAAATGAACCTATTTCCACGGAACACATTTCCTTGCTATCAAACACAGCCTTAATGAATCTTCCAAATTAAAATTTGTACAAGTTACATTTCCACCCACTATATTTTTATACTTGGTTTACATTTGCTTAGCTAGCTGTGACGCTCACCTATATATAGTCTAAGGGTTAATGTTACGAAGATTATCACCTAATTTATGGAACAAAATCAACTATTGGATAACATCTATGTGTGTACTTATTTGGTAATTGGTATAAATTCTGCATAAAAAACACTACAATGTTTATATGTATCTAATAATGAGCCCCACCAAAAAATCTTGGCACTGACCTGTTTTTTAATCAGTTTTTTTTTTTTTTGTAATCAGTTAGGTGCCCCTCTGTTTCCTTTTCTTTGTTTCTCCCTCCACTCCCCCATGATTGGTCTGACGCTTATGATCAACTCTATATGTTGGGAGGGTAGTTATATTTTATTCATCGTGTATGGAGTAGGCATGGGGTTCTCTTTTTTTTATGACCCAAAAACTACAACACTAGATAAAAAACTTGAGGATGATAAGGGGTTGAGAGATTTTGAAGCAATTCCTCACATAAACAGCTTTGTTTCATTGAAAGCTTTAGGAGAAAGGTCTGCGAGAAGAATAAAAATGAGATGATTTTTTAGAAAAATGTATTTTGAAATGCGGCCCTTTTGCTGATGTTTGATGTTCTAATTTTCATGTTTAGAATGTGTAAAGAATTTAATACAAAAAGCTTTTGTCCTCAAAATCTTGTTGATCTTTTTCTTTTCTATTTCTTTTTTTTTTCTTTAATAAACTTTTTATAAGTTTGTCAATACACGCTATATTGATAGGGCATTACTACAGGGACACCAGATTTTGACATCTAAGATTACATCTGCTTATTTTATTGATTGGAAACCAATCATAACACTTGTTGAAAAAACATTATTTCATTTCAACCCCTCATACCACTTTTAAAAAGCAGATGTAATCTTTTGGTGTCAAATTCTGGTATTATTCTAGCAAAACTCCTATCTCTGGTGCATAAAATGTGATTTTATACTTGGTTTCTTATTAGTTTAGTTTTCTGAAATGGTTAGACAAAATCACTCATGATATCATTCAATGAATTCCATTCTTTTTATTTTTCTCGCTCTGTATAGCCCTAAGCAATGGATACCTTATGACCCTTTGTCGATTAGGGAAGGGAGTGATTCAGTGGTTGAATTGAAGGTATTGTATCTTGAAATTCTTAAGTATTTTAATTAGGGTTCTTTATTTTTACATTGAGTTCGAATGTTGGTCTCCTCTTAATTTTTATTTTATTTTTATTTTTTTTAATGCTTGTCTCCTATTAATAGATTCAATGTTATGTATTCACGAGAAATTTTTCATGAGGTTCTTAATGATTTGTTGGCTTTGATCCTAACAATCAAAGTAATATACTTTTGATTAATTTGATAAATGCTAATTTTATTAGGTACTACTATTGCTAAGCATCTAAGTTTCTTTTTGGTCGTGAATTGGGTGGGCCTGATCAATGATGAGTAGAGTAATGTTCTTTTCATATTTGAAGTTTGTAGACCGTAAATTCCACAAATGATTTTAGATCAGGGCACCGACAATCTGCACAGGAAGAAAAATAGAATGACCGTGAAGATTCCTTGGCGCCGGGGTGGTGCCGGCCTAAGGGTCTCCGACGGTCAAGTCAGTTTGTTTGGAAAAGTAAATTAATTAGAAAATTAAAGGAAAAGAATGGAACTGTGTCACCTATTCTGGTAGATCGTGGCTGAGGGTGGTAGGAGATGAGACCTTAGTCGTTGAGTCTCTTACTTGATGATGTAATCCCTCCAGAGGGGATTGGCTGTGCAACAGTTCGTGAGTGCTTTTCGAGTTGCAGAGAGTTTCTCTTTTAGAGTCAGTAGAAGTCCGTCCCCCTTCCCTCTGTTCCTCTTCTCCTTTATAGGAAGGGAATCCAATTCAGTTGCCTTGATCCTTGGGATATCTTCCCCTATCTCAGGAAGATTTTTTGGCGGTTTAAAGAATCCCGTGAAGACTGAGCTCCTTGTTTGAACTAGTCAAAATATCACGGAGGATATGGTGACGGTTTAGGGAGTCCTGCGTGGACTGAGCTCCCAGTTCGAACTAGTCAATCCTTATCTGCTTTTGGAGTGTGGACCCTAGAGGTTGACCTTGGGCAAATGGGCTTCTGGGCCTGATAAACTGTACAACCCGTTCGGTCAATGGACCATTGGGCCAAAGAATGAATTTTAGCCACTACAGTTTGTCCCCCACTCTCTGAGTCAAGAGTTCTTGAGTTAGAGAGTAATGATCGACCAATGAGATTTATGTTGGTCTTTTGTTCTGAAGTAGTTAGCCATCGTGGCTGAATGAATGCCCCTTCGTTCTGAAGTTCGGAGCAGTCGACCCATGACGTCGACTGAGAATCGGCCCATGACGTCGGCACAAGGGTCGAAGTGATCAACCATGGGGTCGACTGAAATAACCGAACTTGGGAGTCATTCTCGATGCATTATACATGTAGACTGGAGAGATTACAGAATTATTTGCTACTCGGGGCTTGGCCCCAATCTACATAGGTCATCGACTGTAACTTTAGATGAATGCTGTCGGCCATTAACGTCGACTGCAAGCTTGGGCGCATGGCGAGTGGGTGCAGTCGACAATTGACGTCGACTGTGAGCTTGGGCACATGGTGAATGGATACGGTCGTCCATTGATGTCGACCGTAAATTTGGATCATTGGTGCCGACCGTATGGGCACATGGTACCTAAAGGCAGTCGACCTTTCAATGTAAAACCTTGATAGGGTCTATGCTGTCATTGCCCTGTCACATTCCCATTCGGCCTNACAGTTCTTTCTCCGCTTGCTCCATGACGTTAGGTGTGAAATCTGCAATGAAATCAGCCAGGGCCTGCGACTTGATCGCATTGCGAGGCTGGTAATTGATGTCGTGTTCGCTGAGCTCGACCGCCCACTTCGTTAGTCGACCCGATAACTCTGGCTTATGGAGTATGCTCCGCAAGGGGTAGGTTGCAAGGACTGTGATGCTATGACTTTGAAAGTAAGGTCATAACTTTCGTGCTGCTGTCACCAATGCCAGCGCTAACTTCTCAAGCTGACTGTACCGTGTCTCTGCGTCGAGTAGGCTTTTGCTGACGTAGTAGACCGGGAACTGTCTCTTGTCTTCTTCNAAACGGTTCGTTGTCAGGCTGTGAGGGCGGCTTCTCGTAAGACTCGCCCAGTGAAATCTCGACACGTGTCCCCCACTTTTAAAGATGAGTCTCCTTAACCAAGATCGCGCCCTTTCCTTCCTCTTCATTTAGAATTTTCAATAGCACTTTCACAGAGAAGAAAGGGCGAGAGAAAATTTCAGCGACATTTTCTTATTCCGGCTTTCAAGATTTCCTTTGCTCCGACGAAATTTTTCCGGTGAGTTTCCTTTTTTATCTTCTTGCTTTCTTCTCCCCCTTTTTTTTTTCATTCTTCTGCAACTTTCTGGGTTTTTATAGCTAAAAACCCAGAACTCGTCTTCCTTTCCCTCGTTTCCTTTTCTTCCTTCTGTTCTTTTGCTTGTGTGTGTTTTTTCTTTTCTCTCTGGATTCTCTTTCATCCCCTTAGTTAGTTTCGCCTTGACCTCGGGTTTCCTGGATTTTCCGTCCCCTGAATCCATAGATCTGTAAAAAAAACCTTTTGGTATAGAGAGCTCAAGACCGCCGTTCCCCTTTCCCTCCTTTCTTCCTTTCAAAAGAATTCCGGATATAATGCTCGTCGACTCCGAATCGAGCTCCACCAGCAGCAGTCGACTAAATATGTCGACTGCTGACTTTGCGCCTCTGGAAGCAAGGGCCGGTGATGTGACTATTGCTGAGCCGACTCCAGAATTTTTTAAGGAAACACTAATGCAGTCGACCAGGGTGGTCGACCGGGTCGAATCGGGTGCTGTTCTAAGGGCCGACCATCCTGACTTTGACGCCATGGAGGCTTCGGTCGACTGCAGGGAAGATGGTGGTAATGATGAAATGGAGACCGATGTCGGCGGGCGCAGTCGTCCCCAAGATATTTTGCCCCAAAACCCGAAGTCAAAGCTCAAGCCATCTGATTTGACTCGACTGCGTCTTATTTATCGCATCCCAGAATCGATCCAACTGCGGATTCCCAAAGGGCACGAGCGAATTGATTGGGACGTACCGGGGTGGACGTTTCTGTACGAGGTGTCCTTTATGCAGGGATTGCGACTGCCGATCCCAAAATTGGTGCAAGAAGTGCTTGGTTACTTTGAGATTGCGCCGAGCCAATTAATGCCGAATGGCTGGAGATTACTACTCGGTCTAGAGGCCCTGGCGAACAGTGCGGCATCGCAGTCGGTCTGCAAGAAGTTCTGCACTCCTATTATCTGAAGGAGCATGACAAAGAGAAAGGCCGCTATCAGTTTGTGCTCCGCTTGGGACGGGAGCACCTGATTAGTCGCCTGACGACAAACGACCGCTACTGGAAAGAAGGTTACTTTTTGGCCAAAGGTCGACTGGTCCTTGGGTCGAACCCAAAATCGGGCATTCCGACCTCATGGCGAGTGATAGGTAAGATGTTTGTAGTACTGTCTTTATTCCCTATCGACTGAAATCTTATTTCTTGTGTTTTTACGTAGGACGGAAATTCAACCAAACTCCGGTGCACAATTCCGCTGTTATCGAACGAACACAGAAGATTCTTGAAATCTCCGAGGTCGACCGCGATTGGAGGAATATTCTGTCTGAGGATCGCCTTGCGTCGAGTAGATTGTGGTCCGAGGCACTGAAGGATCAAGAAGGTACCCCCCTTCCTAGAGCAGTTAGTACGTTATTTATCCTACTTACAATTCGAGCGCTCGAGCTGCTGGGGTACCAGTTCTTACTGATCAGACCTCTAACTCCTCGGGAACGGGTCTTTGCAGACTTCAAGATGACGAAGACATTCCAAATACCTTCCGCCGAAGAAACTGCAGCCCGAGTGCGCTCTAGACTGCAAAAGAAAAAGAAATCTGCTGCGAAGCAGTCCGCTGATCCGCCCACCGAATTCGTCGGTGAAGGAAGCTTCTCCCCCCGCCAACCCAGGTGGGGATGGCATCGAGTCCCGCGGCTGGGAAGAGAAGAAGGGTCGAATCCGTCGACCTTGATGATGAGGCCATCAAACTGTCGTTTCCGAACGACAGTTCCGTATACTCTGATCCGGCTGCAATCAACGGCTCCGTTGGAAAGCTCTTATTTCCAGTGGACGAGGCAAGGCTAAGGGAACTTGGCTCGACGGCGGCAGCCGACTATGCGGTGGCCGAAGCTTTCAAGGTACGTCACGCCTATCCCTCCCTCCTTTTTTTTTGTTTTGCTATAAATTTTGCAGTTTTTTAAGTCTTACCGTGGAATTTTCATTTTGTAGTCTCTTCAAGGTGTACTTTTCATGCGGTTGGACAACATCGCGCTGGATCGAAAGGTCAGGACTCTGCAATCGACAAACCATTCGCTCCGAATCGAATGCGAAAGATTGAAGTCTGCCGAGTCTGAAAAGTCTATCGCCTTAGTCGAGTCCGAGAAGGCACGCGTCTCCCTCGAAGCTGAGAAGGATCGACTGCAGGCGGACTTGGAGGCCGAGCGCATGAAGAGTTCCAGCCTTGTTGAGCAGCTTGAGACGGTGGCCTTGGACTCGATCTTGAAGACGAGGGCTGAACTCATGAAGGAGTTCAAGGCTGGAAAAAATGTAGACTGGAACCCTGATGAAGAAATCGCCCTTTATGAAGAGATGTGTTCAGGCAGAGAGGGCGACCGAGACTCCGACCCAGAACCCATAATTCAGGGCCCCGAACCAGCTGCCGACGATGCGGAGCCTTCGGCTGAGGAAACGGAAGCTCCGGCTGCGTAGACCCCCCCCTTTTATTTTTATTTTTTAAAAAGAATGCTGTACTTGTGTAGCCATTTGGTGGCACTTTGGTATTAATTGAACACTTTCTTTTGTCTTTTGCCTTCATTCTACCATCTTGTTAATCACGTAACGAGTACGACTAACTTCATCTACTTATGCACTGGATTGTCTCTCCTTATCGACTGTGACCACTTCCGTTAAATGCTTTGCTTTTACACAGTTACGATAATCGACTCTTACAACTTAACTCGGAAACACGATAATACATGGTACATATTGTCGACTGCAGATTTTGTCGGTTACAAATGTAAGTGTACAAGGTACGCTTAGTCGACTAAATATTTTATCAATCGCCTGTTTTACATAGCTAGATATCCTTAATCCTTCTTCGTGTCGAATGAAATATCTTCTCTGCTCTTCTGTTTTCGATCGTTGTGTCGAGCTCGATCTCGCTTAAGCTTTAGAACATCCCTACTAATCTTCAACAGGGAGCCCAGCAAAGGTCTTCTTCTTTGTCGAATGCAACAAATCATGGGTCTGCAATTGCAAGGTTAGGGTGGCCGATGGCATTGCCATCGGCCCTCTGATGCTTAAATTAGTAAGGTACTTAGCAAAAAGGAAGTAAAAAGTTGGAGTTCAAAAGCGATACCGAATTTCCAACGTTATGTCCTCTGTCGCCTGTAGACGTTGTTACCCTACGTGCGCCTCGAGAATCTGCATTGAGATAAGGTCAGGGTGGCCGATGGCGATGCCATCGGCCCTCCGATGCTCAAGTTAGTAAATTCCACTAGGTAAGAACGAAATAAGAGTTTCAGAAGTGGTATGACTTCAAGTTAGTGGCGTTCCAACTGTTCTTCACCGGTTCGCCATTCGCCCTACACAGCTTGTAGGCTCCATTCCCAACCACTCTTGTTACTTGGTATGGCCCCTCCCATGCTGGGGCCAACTTTCCTGCTCCTTTCTCCTTAGTATTTTGGAATACTCGGCGTAGGACCCAATCTCCTTTGCTGAATGCTCTTGTTCAGACGTTCTTGTTGAAATGCCGGGCGATCCTTCTCTGATAGGCTGTCATTCTGTCGAGTGCCCGCTCCCTTAATTCGTCGACTGTTTCGAGATTATCACTGAGTGCTACCTGGTTTTCCGCGTCGTTGGTGTACTGATATCTCGCAGAAGGGAGTCCTACTTCTACAGGAATTAGTGCTTCTGTTCCGTAAGTGAGTGCAAACGGAGTTTCGCCTGTAGAGGTCCTTGCAGTGGTTCGGTATGACCATAGTACTCCTGGCAGCTCGTCTGCCTAGCTTCCCTTAGCTTGTTCGAGTCTTTTCTTCAAGGTGTTGATTACAGTCTTGTTAGTCGACTCGGCTTGTCCGTTCGACTGTGGATACCTGGGGGTCGAGAAGTTTAGCTTGATCCTCCAAGTGTCACAAAAGTTTTTGAAGTCATTGCTGATAAACTGGGACCCGTTATCGGTAACGATCTCTCTTGGGACTCCGAATCGACATATGACATTTCTCCAGATGAAGTTCTTCACTTCTCTGTCTCTGACTTGTGCGTAGGCTTCGGCTTCAACCCACTTCGTGAAGTAGTCCGTAACTGCCAATATATATACCCTGGACCCTGACGCCTTGGGTAGAGTTCCAACAATATCCATTCCCCACTTCATAAAAGGCCATGGAGAAAGGATCGGATTCAACGTTTCTGGTGGCTGATGTGACACTTGGGCATACCTCTGACATTTATCACATTTCTTAACGTACTCGACCGAGTCGAGCCTCATGGTCGGCCAGTAGTATCCTGAAGTGAGCGCCCTGCTGGTTAGGCTTCTAGCTCCCGAGTGATTTCCGCACTCCCCTTCGTGAAGCTCGGCAAGCACGTATTGTGCCTCATCGGGTGTAACACATCTCAAAAGAGGTCCAGAGAATGACCGCCTGTAGAGTCTGTTCTCATGAACGATGAACCTTGCTGCTCTGGCCCTTAGTCGACGTGCTTCGTTTCGGTCGACTGGCAGTTCTCCTTTTAAGATGTAGTCTATGATAGGTGTCATCCAGCTGGGGTCAAGTGCTACGGTTTTGACCTCTTCTTTGGTAGACTTCCACACAGATGGCCACTGCAGGTAAGTGACTGGAATGTTGACGGGTTCTGCCGATGGGATCGCCGATCCCAAATTTGCTAGAGCATCAGCATGGCTGTTCTCCAATCGCGGCACCTGCACGACTGTAAATTTATTAAATGCCGAAAGCAATTCTTTTACCTGTGTAAGGTAGGCCGCCATCTTAGTATCCTTAGCTTGATAGGTTCCTTGCAGCTGATTGACTACTAGTTGAGAGTCTGAGTGGATCGTTATCTGCCGAACTCCTATATCCTTCGCGAGACCTAGGCCGGCGATGAGTGCCTCGTATTCCGCTTCGTTGTTTGTTGCTTTGAATCCACACCAGATAGTCCGTTGAATGACGTTACCTTCTGGTGAAATGAGCACTATTCCTAGTCCACAACCTTTTGCGTTGCTCGACCCGTCGACCGAAAGTTTCCACTCTCCCGTGCCATATGGCTGTAGGCATAACAGTTCTTTCTCCGCTTGCTCCATGACGTTAGGTGTGAAATCTGCAATGAAATCNTAGTTGTAGTAGACATTGTAAACAAGGATATCTATTTGTGCAAAGGCCAAAGTGCAGACGCACTTGCCAACGCCCATTAGAAAAAATGATAACTTATTTAGACTTAGGAACTTATATACGGAAAAGTATATGTAGGCTTGTGTAGCCTATATGAAGATGTTTTGAAGGTTGATTTTGGGTGAGAATGTTCTTCTCACAGACTACGTAGATCATCCTAATAGAAAACCGTAACATTTTAAAACTTCTTACCCTCTCGATCTTCTGTTGGAAAATAACGATGAAATTGGCCATTCAATAATCACCATTAAATTTCTAACCAACTTCGATGGGATTATATTTCTTATAATGATATAATTTTTGGTAAAAATGATCTGCATGGTGAAGCAAACATCTTTATGAAAAACCAGCCCTTGGATTCTTCCATATGGGCTCCACAAGCCTGTGCGTACTTTCCTATGTACAAGGACCCTGCATAATTATTAAGTATTGTAATTAATGATAACAATAACTATTAGAGATAGGTTTAAATAAAAAACTATAGAGTTAGGATCGGATGCTAATTAAGCTAATTTTTCTAATGCGTTTCGCAGATTTTCTATAAGGCCAAAATGATGATGATGATGTTCAAAGGCTGATTTAAGATGTTCGACTCACCAAATAAATTATCTTCAATAAAAATAAAATTATTCTAAAACTTATAACCTTTCTGATTTATGTGCCGTCCATAAATATCGTCAATTTTAAACAAACTTTTGATAGGGTTAGAAGTATTAAATTGGGGTGATTTATATGATCTTTACGGTGAGGAGAACATTCTCACTTCCTCGGATCATGTTTTTATGGCTCCCACAGGAATCTTAGCCAACATGTGTGCTTGCTCACATGTTGCGCTCAACGAATAGATATGATCCTGTTGGACCATGGAGGTTCGACCCGAGTGATTCAACTGATTCATTGGATGGATTATGTTTTAGGGCCCACATAAGGGGGCCATCTTAATAGTTTGACTTATTATTAGACCGTCACTTAGGCTGTGTTTGATAGCATTTGAATTCCATAGAAATGGGTTAGTTCCGCGGAAACAATATACAAATTCCGCCGTTTACTTACATTTTTAATTCCACATAAATGGGGGTCCAGTAACTTAAAAAAGTGGCTAATAGTTAGTTTTTAATGTAATTCTATGGAATAGGCTTTCTTGGCCCCCCGGGGAATTAATTCTGCGGAAGTGGTGGAAATGAACCTATTTCCACGGAACACATTTCCTTGCTATCAAACACAGCCTTAATGAATCTTCCAAATTAAAATTTGTACAAGTTACATTTCCACCCACTATATTTTTATACTTGGTTTACATTTGCTTAGCTAGCTGTGACGCTCACCTATATATAGTCTAAGGGTTAATGTTACGAAGATTATCACCTAATTTATGGAACAAAATCAACTATTGGATAACATCTATGTGTGTACTTATTTGGTAATTGGTATAAATTCTGCATAAAAAACACTACAATGTTTATATGTATCTAATAATGAGCCCCACCAAAAAATCTTGGCACTGACCTGTTTTTTAATCAGTTTTTTTTTTTTTTGTAATCAGTTAGGTGCCCCTCTGTTTCCTTTTCTTTGTTTCTCCCTCCACTCCCCCATGATTGGTCTGACGCTTATGATCAACTCTATATGTTGGGAGGGTAGTTATATTTTATTCATCGTGTATGGAGTAGGCATGGGGTTCTCTTTTTTTTATGACCCAAAAACTACAACACTAGATAAAAAACTTGAGGATGATAAGGGGTTGAGAGATTTTGAAGCAATTCCTCACATAAACAGCTTTGTTTCATTGAAAGCTTTAGGAGAAAGGTCTGCGAGAAGAATAAAAATGAGGTGATTTTTTAGAAAAATGTATTTTGAAATGCGGCCCTTTTGCTGATGTTTGATGTTCTAATTTTCATGTTTAGAATGTGTAAAGAATTTAATACAAAAAGCTTTTGTCCTCAAAATCTTGTTGATCTTTTTCTTTTCTATTTCTTTTTTTTTTCTTTAATAAACTTTTTATAAGTTTGTCAATACACGCTATATTGATAGGGCATTACTACAGGGACACCAGATTTTGACATCTAAGATTACATCTGCTTATTTTATTGATTGGAAACCAATCATAACACTTGTTGAAAAAACATTATTTCATTTCAACCCCTCATACCACTTTTAAAAAGCAGATGTAATCTTTTGGTGTCAAATTCTGGTATTATTCTAGCAAAACTCCTATCTCTGGTGCATAAAATGTGATTTTATACTTGGTTTCTTATTAGTTTAGTTTTCTGAAATGGTTAGACAAAATCACTCATGATATCATTCAATGAATTCCATTCTTTTTATTTTTCTCGCTCTGTATAGCCCTAAGCAATGGATACCTTATGACCCTTTGTCGATTAGGGAAGGGAGTGATTCAGTGGTTGAATTGAAGGTATTGTATCTTGAAATTCTTAAGTATTTTAATTAGGGTTCTTTATTTTTACATTGAGTTCGAATGTTGGTCTCCTCTTAATTTTTATTTTATTTTTATTTTTTTTAATGCTTGTCTCCTATTAATAGATTCAATGTTATGTATTCACGAGAAATTTTTCATGAGGTTCTTAATGATTTGTTGGCTTTGATCCTAACAATCAAAGTAATATACTTTTGATTAATTTGATAAATGCTAATTTTATTAGGTACTACTATTGCTAAGCATCTAAGTTTCTTTTTGGTCGTGAATTGGGTGGGCCTGATCAATGATGAGTAGAGTAATGTTCTTTTCATATTTGAAGATTGTAGACCGTAAATTCCACAAATGATTTTAGATCAGGGCACCGACAATCTGCACAGGAAGAAAAATAGAATGACCGTGAAGATTCCTTGGCGCCGGGGTGGTGCCGGCCTAAGGGTCTCCGACGGTCAAGTCAGTTTGTTTGGAAAAGTAAATTAATTAGAAAATTAAAGGAAAAGAATGGAACTGTGTCACCTATTATGGTAGATCGTGGCTGAGGGTGGTAGGAGATGAGACCTTAGTCGTTGAGTCTCTTACTTGATGATGTAATCCCTCCAGAGGGGATTGGCTGTGCAACAGTTCGTGAGTGCTTTTCGAGTTGCAGAGAGTTTCTCTTTTAGAGTCAGTAGAAGTCCGTCCCCCTTCCCTCTGTTCCTCTTCTCCTTTATAGGAAGGGAATCCAATTCAGTTGCCTTGATCCTTGGGATATCTTCCCCTATCTCAGGAAGATATTTTGGCGGTTTAAAGAATCCCGTGAAGACTGAGCTCCTTGTTTGAACTAGTCAAAATATCACGGAGGATATGGTGACAGTTTAGGGAGTCCTGCGTGGACTGAGCTCCCAGTTCGAACTAGTCAATCCTTATCTGCTTTTGGAGTGTGGACCCTAGAGGTTGACCTTGGGCAAATGGGCTTCTGGGCCTGATAAACTGTACAACCCGTTCGGTCAATGGACCATTGGGCCAAAGAATGAATTTTAGCCACTACAAAGTTGTATTGTCAAGGCTTTGAAATCAGAGACTTATTGAGGAAGAGTCAACAAGTGTGTGTGTTTTTTTTTAAAGAAAACAAAATTTTATAAAGAAAAAAAAATATTGTTAAATAATTTCAGAAAAAGAAAGGAAATTCTTGACAATATAACTGTCAATGTATGATAGAACCTTGAGATTGCTCCTTGATTTTGGTGCCTCTTTCACATCTAATTCATTTAAAGCAGGTGTTGGCTTGATCATTTTAAATCATGAATGGCAATTTCGTGGAGCTGGAACAAGTCAGAGCAATAATTGTTAAGCAGGCTGAATGCTTACCAATTTTTGAAGCTATTTTGTGGGCGCAACAATTCCATTTTGGCAGTTATTTTTTAGACTGATAACAAAATTCTTGTTGATCGACTTATTGAAGGATAAGAATGGTGCAATCTCGTGGGAGAATGAAAGCTTTTTAAGAGATTGCAAATACATCAATCTTTACATCTTTTATTTTTTGGATTGTATATATGTAGATAGACTTGGTAACAAGGCAGCTGATTTGCTTGCTAAAACTGCTAGAAAGACATGTAGATCTTTAATCTGGAGTGACTATCCTC
>MVGT01004501.1:0-39929 GCA_002174775.1 Macleaya cordata
GCGGTTGGAGAAGTGGATAGTTATTGGCGGTATATTTTTTGGATGGAGGATTAATGAAAAAGTATATAAAGAGAAGAGGGGCTCAACGAGAGGGGATTGGTGAGTTTTTTTTTAGAGAGAGAAAGAGAGAAAAAGGGTTGCTGCCATATAGTTCGTGAGAGAGAAATCGACAGGAGAAGAGTATAACCAGGGTGTAATCTTGGGCTAATTTTTGTGAGTACACTAATTTGATCAATGAAATATTATTTAATTATTTATTTTATTTCTTCAAATATGTGTAACTAAACCCTCAACTAGGGTTGATGATGAAGCTTTGTGGATGATACAATAATGGTGTGTATGGATATTTATTTTTCTTCTCGAAAGTGTTTTTAATGTTTTAATTATTCGTACTTCGTATAATTGTTAGGGATGAAACCTCGGACACATGTGATGATCTTGCATGTAGTTTGTGATAGTTTCTACCAATTATCAACTTGGTTTTGCAACGTATTAAATCAAAAGTAGATAATCTATGTTTTTCGGTGTTTCGTATATAAAGATTAATTTAGTTTTGATCTTTGAAGTGAAGTGGAATAATATATTAGGTTGTTTTAAAAAGGGTTTTATCGCCAAATCATCCGTACTAGCAAGTTTGATTACTAGCCTAGTATGCGGTTATCGAGAAGAAAATTAGTATCTATACATAACTTTATTGTGGGTTCTACAAAGTGGATTCCGAAACCTTGGTAATTTCTCCCATCGATTTATTCGGTTGTTTTTAATTAGTTGTTTAATTTTCCTTGCTTTATTTAATCATTAGTTTTTAAATCATCTCTGAATTCAAAATACTAGGATTAGGATTTAATTAATTTTAGATTTAGTTTGATACTTTTTATTCTTGTCCTCGTGGGATCGACCTCGTAATACGAGCCATATCTATATATGATTCGTGCACTTGCGAGTATTATTTGATTTAAATTAATCTTTTAATTTAGGTTAGTTTAAATTCACATCAAGTTTTTGGCGCCGTTGCCGNAAAAAAAAAAGAAATTAACACAACTACACTAATACGCCTTCACAATCCCTTCTCTCGTAGCCATCATCCTCATCAGCAATAGCTTTGTCAAGTTTTGATACATCCAACGGTTGATAGGTTGTTTCCGTAGTCTCATCATATAATTCTAATTCATGGAAACCCCTTGGCGGTGCTTTCAAAACAACATACCAATTAGACGACTCGGTTTCTCTAGAATAGAATACTTACTTGGCTTGTGATGCTAGAATGAAAGGATCACTAAAAATCCTTTATCCTATAGGTGATTTTCAATCTCTTNAAAAAAAAAAGAAATTAACACAACTACACTAATACGCCTTCACAATCCCTTCTCTCGTAGCCATCATCCTCATCAGCAATAGCTATGTCAAGTTTTGATACATCCAACGGTTGATAGGTTGTTTCCGTAGTCTCATCATATAATTCTAATTCATGGAAACCCCTTGGCGGTGCTTTCAAAACAAAATACCAATTAGACGACTCGGTTTCTCTAGAATAGAATACTTGCTTGGCTTGTGATGCTAGAATGAAAGGATCACTAAAAATCCTTTATCCTATAGGTGATTTTCAATCTCTTAAAAAATAGGTGATTATTAAAACCTTGGCAGATAGACCCAAGCTTTGTCCATTATGGGAATGATGTGTGGTATAAGTTTAAACCTAAAAAAAAGAGCATGGATCGTTATTAAGTAAAAAAAACTTATTAAAAAATACTCTAACTACAAATATAGATAAACAAGGAATGGGCTATGTGAGGCAGGGTGCGCGTATCGCAAATGAACTCAAATCAAGATATATTCTCAATAGAAAGAGCATGAACTGTTGTTAAATATGAAAGTATAATTAGCTAAACTATATGCATTATTTTAAGGGGTTCCTTCTTAGAACCTCATGTATTTATTCTAACTGATAAGAGAGAGAGAGAGAGAGAGAGAGAGAGAGAGATAGTGAGAACAAGTAATGCAGAGAATTAGAGAGGAAAAGAGAAGTAGCAATCGAAAAAAAAAACAGGTCGTGTAATAGAAAAAAAAACAGGTCGTTTAATAGAAAAAAAATTAGAGAACAAAAACAATAGATCAAACAAGAAGCTTTCATACTTAGAGATTTCCACAAGAAATCTAAAATAGAAACCTAAAAAGAGGGAAAAAAAACAAGAGTATGATAGGCAGCAGAGAGAACAAGTGAGAGAATCTAAAATAAATAGAGTATGATGGGGGTTACAATAGGCGTTTTTTTTATGGGGTTCCTTCTATAGAGAAAAAACAGTCGATCACAAGAACACAAAATAAAAAAACAGATGGTGTATTAGAAAAAGAAAAAAAAGTGTATTAAAGGATTTAATCCTTATGAGAACAAAAACAATCTATCAAAAAGAGAAAATCAGAGAGAACAATTGAATCAATTATCTACTTACTGATCCAAAAAAAAAAGAAACAGAGATAGAACGAAATAGAGAGAGATGATCAGAGAGAACAAGTGAAAGAATCAATTTTCTACTTATCAACATGTATTACCTTTTACAGATAAAACAAATGAAAAACAGAGAACATATTAGATCAAGATAAGTAACGAAATAGAGTGAGAGAGAGAGAGAGAGAGAGATTTCGCTCCTGCTTCTCTGCGAGAATTTTGATCTTCCTTCTCTGCTAGGTTTTGGTTGTTCAATCGACCCTTTCTCTTCTTGAGAAGGAAGAGAAGGTATTTTAAAAAACCTAGTTTCTAAAATAAAGCCCAGGACTTTTAGTAATTTTGGATTCCTGATTTTTTAGTGGGGCGGGAACGTGAGTTTTGATTAGACGGCGGGAATGAGACTATAAGATGGCGGGAATGCAGCCTAATTGTGTGCCAATTTTTTTAGTAGTTTAATTTTCTATTAACTGCTTCCTAGTTTAATTTATCTTATTTATTATTTATTTATTGTTACTCTTTTTTTACACTGGCATGTGGATCCACATTTATATGTTCAAAATACTCATATTCTTTTCAAATGATCTCCTTCACCATGTTAGATCACCGTAATAAATAAATAAAAAAAACTTGTTTCTTTAACTCTAAACCCATAAATAATTTTTAAAAATTTTGAACAGTAAAAAATTGGTGCTTATAAAACTTAAAATTTAAATCAAATTTTTGTGCCATTGTTAATTTCATAAATACATATAATTTCAAGTCATATGACCAACTGTCATGCCCATGTGCTATTGTTAATTTCATAATTCAGTGTTGTGTCATTGTGCCATGACCAAGAGTCGCGACATTGTGCCATGATCGGTGTCGTGTCCTTATGCCGTGATCTGTGCCATGTCCTTGTGCCATGACATTATGTGGTGTGCTTATACAAGTGTCATGCCTTTGTGCCATGTCATTGTGCTAACCATGTGGGCTTGTGGGACCGACATATAGATGATTTTTAACAATTATTTTTATGGATGATAATTCTCCAACTCGGTCGAGTCACACCTAACTCGAATCGCACACGGTCATAACCTACCAAACTAACCACTACTAGGCCTAGCATGTCATAGATTCGGTGTGACTCGGGGCTTTGTAGCCCAACTCGGTAAGTTCGACCCTGTTGACTAAGCTCTATTTCTTTTATGTATTTTTCTTTACATTTTTTTGGTTGGTCATTGACTCGGGCTGACCCAATTGATCGACTCGGTTCACTCGGCCTTTGACTCGCCTAACTCAATCGGTTTGTCTCTGGTCTTTTTTTTTCTTTGGTTTTTGGCTCGTCATTGACTCGAACTCGGTCACGACCAAGTTAGCCACTGAGTCCGAATTGGCGAACCATGGACTCATCAAATGAGTTAATATATATTTTCGTTAAAGTATGCATGGTTCTAATTTTTTTTTAGGTATCATTATTTCAATTCGATCAGTTTCGTTCAATTAGATTACAAATTACCAAAAAAAGAATTTCAATTTTGACGCGAGATCAAAACCACTATAAAAAATATAGATAACTAGCATATATTTGTCAAAAAATAATAAACATTTAATTAGGTCTTAGGTAGGTCGTTAATTAATTTTATTTAATACAGTACATTAAGCAATTATGTGTATATCTTAGATATTTATTATTGTTCATCAGTTTAATTTCATTTGATATTGATTTTGAGTTTGTTTATACAAATTTGACATGGAAATAAAGTTGTTTATTATATACTATAAGACAAATTTAAATGGTTAAAAAAAATAACATTTAACAATGTTTAAAATTCGAAGTAAATGGTAAATTAATTTACAAAGTTTCTGAAATGTCATTAAAAATAATTAAACATGACTATTTTACAATGTTTAGAAAACATCATTAAAGATAAATATTTTAACTACATTGGATAAACGTTGTTAAAAATAAATATCTTACAACATGATATAAACGTTGTTAAACATGACTATTTTACAATGTTTAAGAAACATCATTAAAGATAAATATTTTAACTACATTGGATAAACGTTGTTAAAAATAAATATCTTACAACATGATATAAACGTTGTTAAACATGACTATTTTACAATGTTTAGGAAACATTGTTAAATATAAATATTTTAACTACGTTGGATGAATGTTGTTAAAAATAAATATCTTACAACAATGAAAAAAAGTTGTTAAATATAGGATTTTGCAACATTTGTCATGAAACGTTGTAAAAAGAAAGAGAATTTCTGACATTTCTAAATTAAATGTTGAAAGCACCAACATTTTACAACGATTATGTTACAAAAGTTGTAAAAGAACCAAGTTTTGACAAAATTTTCAAAAACGTTGTAAATGAAACGTTGTAGTAGAGGTTTTTTCTTGTAGTGAAGTCCATGTAATGCATGATTTTTTTTTTCTTTAAAAAAAAAGGGCAAAAATTTATTAATAATGCCGGATTCATTTCGTGCACCTTACGTTTACTTCTTTTCTAAATGTACTTAATTACTGCCACTAAAATTGACATCAATAATTTACCCAATGACTTTATATTCCTTAAAAATATAAAATAATAAATAGTAACAATTGGGAGAGAAAAGTTTAGTAGATAGTTGCACATTATATCTAGGTGTAAACTAGTAAAGACAATATGATTCATATTTTATATGAGTATTACCTCATCTAAAATCATTTTATAATAAGGTATTCTTAGGGCACGGAAAATTTGTATATATATATATATATAGTCTGGAAGGGATGGAGGGATTTTGTATGGACTAGGAATTTTGAAGAAAAATATAACATGATTTTTCCACCAAATCTCTGGTCCTCACAAAATTCCTCTCCCGAATGATTATATTCTTTTTTGTTTGACTAAAAAATTACCAAGGTCTTCTTTTATAATGGTATATATCTATGGATGCCCACCTAAATGGATCAAGTTCCATTATGCTTTAACAATGTCCAAATTGTTAATCTATTGGTTGGGGTCTCTTAACCTCGGTTTACCCTCCAAAAAAAATATATATCAAAATTGTGGAGGTCAGAAATCAATTACGTTCTAGTAGAGGATCGATATTGTGATATCTCACGATGGAGGATACTTTCCCATGGTTGACATCCTCCAAGATCCCCAAAGATTAACTCAAGATAATAGATACTTTTCTCTATTTTAACAGAAATCTAGGTACAAGTCTCTTGGCTCTATAAATAAGAATGCTTGTATAAGTTTTAGATATCGAGTTTTACGTTTCAGAACGATCAATAAAGACGTAGGGATAGGCTTTGCCTATCTCCGTCGTGGATGTAGGTCGAGGCGCATTTAATGCATGGTAATTAGGAAGTGATTAATGAAATCACTGAATTGGGTGTACATTACGCGCCATCATTATCTTTTGAATGATATTCATCGATCCTTTTAGGCAAATAAAAACTCAAAGAAACTTTTATTAATTCGATTATAACAGGTAAGATACAAGAAAATTATGACTCACAGGCAATAAAACTTAAAAAAAAAAACACACAATAGAAGATTTAATTAGCGAGAGTCGCGGCCGCGGGGCGCCGGCCATATATATCTTAGTTTTTAGAGAGCTCCATAATCCAAGTGTTAAAAGCAGAACAAATAACTCGAAAACCAGTAAAACCAGTTCTTTTGGCCAAGGCTTCAAATTCTTTCTCAGTCCTCTCTTTACCTCCAGGGTTATGAGCCAACATAATGTTGTCTACATGAAACACACCTAGACCTGCAAGACTGGTTTCAGGATATGCAGGAATAATGCATTCCAAAAGGATCACTTTCCCATGATCAGGCAAGGCTTCATAGCAATTCTTCAAAATTTTTATACTATGTTCATCACTCCAATCATGAAGAATCCATTTCATGAATATGGCATCTCCTTTTGGAACACTAGCAAACATATCGCCCCCGACGTGCTCGACACCCGGATAAGATGGTGCGTCTTTGATTACGTGAGGTAAGTCGAAGTTAATTCCTTTGATTGATGGGTACTTAGAAACGATCATGTTGACGGTGACACCGATCCCTCCGCCGACATCTACGAGGGATGACAAACCTTCGAAACCCTTGTAGGTCTCTAGGATTCTTTTCATGGTTATGGTGGTGTGATCGGACATTCCTCTGTTGAAGATCTTGTTGAACCTAGGATCTGCACCTTGGTACTCGAATGCTGTCATTCCATAAGCCTTGTTGAATGGGATCCCACCGTCAAGAACTGCATCTTTCAAGTGGTACCTGATCACATTAATTACATGATGATTATTGATAATTTGCAACATTAATTTTAGGTATTAATCTAACATTCCATTTTAATTAATGATTAAAGAAGAGCATTATTTATCCTTTACCTACTACAATGTGCAAAATGTATATGCTATCCACTGGTGTACATATAGAAAGAGGAATAATTCTATGTTTATCCGTCAAAGTTATCCGACATTTGAGCATTTAGGATCCAAATGGAAATGATCTAAAAGTATAATTTTATCCCTAATTTGAAAGGGGATAAAATTACATTTAATACCTTTAACTTATAATAACTACACAAAAATCTTGCATTTTAAATTTACTTACAATTAATGCTTAAATACTTGTAAAATAAGATTCTTTTATTTAAAATGTTTTATTTATTTAAAATAATAACATACGTAAATACAACAACATATTAATTTGAAAATGTTAATTTAAATTTTGTGTACTTAAAAAAATATAAAAGCATGTTGCTTGTGTTCAAAATACGAACAATATAACAAATATTTTTAAAATTCTATATGAAAGCATTTAAATAAAGTTTTTTTTGAGCCCACTACAGGGGACGGGTGCTATCTGGGATCCACAAGCCAGGACTTCTTGGTATCCAAGCTCATAGTCATAGGCCTTCTGGGCCCACCAACCACATAAATAATTGTTTCACACTTTTTTTTATCAGAATAATTGTTCCACACTAACACCAACCCATGTACACCAAAATCAGCTCCTCGAGAGATTTGATCTAAGGAAAATGTTATTTAACCCCAAATTCACCCTCCCCAACCAATGCTATTCACCCCAAAACATGTAGTACTTGGTTTTTTACCCCTATTGTGGCATTTTCCATTCATCCCATGCTTTGTTGCCTTGACGTAGGGGCCAAAGACACATTTAAGACTTTGCGATGAATATGGTGAACCGCTCTCCACCGCTGCATTTGGGAAAGCATGAAGGGTGAATTTGGGATAAAGAGCAAAGCATAGTGGGTCTACTTTTTAATATATGTTTTTTTTTTTCTATTTTCTTATAATTAACACGATTTAAGGTTCACAACACGAAATGAAATCAAAGATGTGGACTAAACATTAGTTGAGGAATGGTCCCCTTTTCGTGTGATTTGAAATTTTGAACTCTCCCAATAAACCTCCAAACTATAAAGCTAGTGGTATTTGGTGACATAATAGTGGATTTCAATTTAGGGGTTGCACTATGGCGTTAGGTTTTGACAAAAGATAATACTAAGGTAATTTCATTCTGAAGATTTCCTTACACACTCCTTAGCATGTATAATCTAGCTACATGAAGATGGGGATGATTTCTTTACCACATAGATGATCTTTAAAAAAAAAAATCCTGACGAAAGGATCAAATCATATGCAAGAAAGAGCTAGATCAACTTAAATTATACAAATTGAAAAACAATTATACGTATATATATATACGTACCAGCTCTCCAAGAAGACCTTATCTTGATTCATTAAAAGCAAAGGAGCCATTGAACATCCATCTTCATTCTTCACAAGGAATTTACATACAAGCGCAAGACCATAGAGTCTCTGCTGTACTAGACCCTGGTCATCAAGGTCCTTCACAGAGCAAGTCAAGATCTTGTAACTAGCCAAGAGTCTCAACATACGATCTAACATTACATGTGCGTTAGGGTTCTTGATGTTGGGGATCTGAGCTACGATATCCGCAGCACTAATTTGCGCACCCGGACCAGCTTTCGCTATGATTTCGAGCACGTCGAGTTCAACCGCTGCTTTTAAAACCATGACTGGAACCGACGCGCTCGCTAATTGCATTGCATACATGCATGCTTCTTCTTCTTCTTCTTCTTCTATGGGGTTGGTTTTGAACTGGTTTTGGGTTGAACCCATTTCTTGAATTGTTGGTTTTGGTGTGAATTAGTGAAGTTTGAGTTATTAATTGGGAAAGAAGTAGAAAAAACAGAGAGTTTAGGGTTTATGTGATGAAGAATTGAAGATGGTATGATGTTTAATATATATATATAGCACTGAATATCAATAGAAATGTATTAAATTACACTGATAAATATTAAAACTCATTCTCTCTCTAGATTTCTAATCTCTTTCTCTCACTATCTTCTGTCTACCTACCAAGAAACTTTCTTGATACTTTTTTTTCTATGTTTTTTGTTTTATTGATGCAAGTTGCAACCACTCTACATAGTCGCTCACCTTCCCCCTAGCTTCTCCCCCACTCCACAAAAAGAAAAAGAAAAGAAAAGGTAAAGAAAAAGGTGAGTTTTAATTTGATTATAATTCGGATTTGTGAATTAAATTGGTGCGAAACAGCTTGGAGGCTAAACGATTTTTTATTTTATTTTAGTAATGATTAAAACGATAATAAATAATTGATTTAAGAATTAAACTTGTATTTAAAAATATTTTTATTTTAAAAATAATATGGGAAATTATTTATAAATACTCATGATATAATTCACGATTTTTACTACAACATGAAAAAGTAGATGTTTTTAATTACGCTCATGCTAGATTTATTGAAAAGCCTAAAAAATTTTCTACCGAATCCATAATCAATGGTGGATGCATATCACTTTTGGATATATGCAAATCACGAAAATATGTGGAAAATAGTTTTACCATTAGAATAACTTTTTGTAAAAAATAATGTTAGATTTTGCTATAAGTTTAATATTATCCTTTTAATTAATATAATTATTCAAAAAAAAAAAGATACATAAAATTCGCTAATAAATTGATGCTACATTTGCCCTTGTGAAACAGTCATGCAACCATCTATTCCAAAGAATTTGATTAATTGATGTGTTGTGTTTTAGTGTTCCTCATCAAAAGACTTTAAGAATTTGGTATGAAAAGTATGGAATTCCATATTATTAGGTTCGAGCATACGTAATTGTTGAATTTTTTAGAAGAAAACATCCAGATCGCTTTCCATCAGTATTGACGTCAAGGCATTTTTTTTGTTTGACATAATGGCAAGTTTAGTAAGAGGGATTAGACTTATTGATCAACCGTAAAATTTTTTAATATATAAAAATAGATCATTTTCTATTGGAATAGAATCTTTAGTATAGAACTTAATGGTTGAACAAGTCATCAGGATCACTTTCCATGAGTATTGAGGTCAAGGCGCATCCTTTCTTCTATGGCGTTACGCAGCTATCCGTCAAAATATATTTCTCTCACAATTTTCTCATGGGCTGCAAAGGAATTTTTTTGTTTTTTAGGTTCTCCTTGTAAATTGTAATTCTCCTTTTTTAGCTTCTTTCATTAAAAACAAACATGTTTTTGAGTGAAAAAAAATCATGTAGCATTAATAATTAAAACGCATGCATAAAAAAAGAAAATGCTAAATTTAATTCAACTCTTACTGCCTAATCATCTCAACTGTTCTCAAATAATCTCATATTCCTCGTGATTTACGTCATTCTTAAATTCAGGAAATATCCTTCTAAATAATCTTTACAGTAAATTTGACACTCATCAGTGCTCTCACACTTTTTGTAAGAAACCTAATCATAAAAAGATGAGGGAGGTTATTGCACCCCCTCTTAGAACGCCCCTTTATAACGCCCCCTCCTGTGGGGCCCACATGCGATGTATCTAAGGGCTGATTTTTTTACAGGATGTTCTTCTTACTATGTATATCATCATATTAAAAAATCAGCTCGTTCTAAAACCTTTAACCCCATCAAATTACTTCTTAAAAATTAGTAACTATTTGACCCCTCAAATAGTTACCAAATAGTTACTAATTTTTAAAAGTTAATTTGAAGGGGTTAGAAGTTTTAGAATGAAGTGATTTTTTAATATAATAATATAAATTGTGAGAAGAACATCCTGTAAAAAAATCAGCCCTTAGATGCATCGCATGTGGGCCCCACAGGAGGGGTGTTATAAGGGGGCGTTCTAAGAGGGGGTGCAATAACCTCCCTCTAAAAAGATATAATTAATAATGAAAAAAGGTAGGGCTGGAGTAGGTGAAGGACCACTACCACCACCACCTAGTCCAAAGTCCAAACCCAATCATACTACCCTGCACCATGCTCTCCTCAAAGTCTACCCACCGCAACATTCACGCCATTATGAAAGTGATTAATTAATTAAAAATATATATACCATTTGGATTTTTCAAGATTTAGGTTTACTAATCTTTGCCCAAGTTGATATGTAGAAATGCAATATGATCTTCATTCTTTTTATTAGGTTTTACTTGACTTGGTTCCTCTGTTTTGTTTTATGTATGACTCTTTTTTGCCTTTTTTTTTATCAGAAACAAATAACTTCTATTAATAAATTTACAGGCGAAAAAAAAACCAAAGTAGAGGGAGAATAATCTATGGTATGACTTTTATGGGGGTTTATTTGACTTAAATAGTTCCTCTCTATAATATTATATATTATTTGGATGATAATTCAAAAATTATGTTAACGTATTTTATACCCTGATTTTAAGTTTTTAATGTTTTCTTTTTTATTTAGTAAGGGTAAAATAGGGAAGTAACCAGGAGCGAAACCAGGAAAACGAAATTCCTAATTTTGCCCCTTGCTATAATATAATTCAACAAAGAGATACTTTTTGTATGAAAAAGGTTCCGTTGAAAGTGTGTGTGTGTGTTTTTTTTTCTTCTGGCTAAAGCCAGGGTGAGTCAACTAGTGGCTCCGCCCCTAGAAGTAACAATTTTAACCTCATAACACTCTCAAAGATTATCTCCTTTATAATAATAGAATAGATAATTAGATGCTTAAAAAAAATATTAGATGGCGTAATTTCACTTCTTTCTATTCACCACCGTCTATATATAAGGCACTGGGAAGGGTTGTAATGCTAACGTGCACGGTGGGTGCACAAGATAACGCTCCTCTAAGATACATGGCGTCACATCGATCAGTTAATAAATCTAGTTGGACAGCTTTCAAACAGGCCCGGCTATGGGGCAAGGCCACCAAGGCGGCCGCCTTGGGCCCCCAGATCTGAAGGGCCCCAAAACAGTGATTCATCTATGTATGTATAGGTATACCAAAAAATTCTTTAGTTATTTAACATATCCTCAAAAAGTAAGAAACAATCCCACATTAAGACCCCTACAGTACACGTTTTCCCTTTTTAGATTTCTCTTCTATCACTTACATTTTTTATTGATGATAGACTATTGCCCAAATTACAATGACAAGATGAAGATACACCGTGCCTACTAGCAATAGGTGTGTGAGAATCATAAAGCCACCGCCAAGATCACAAAGGAATCGCCACTACGGACGAAGCGAAACGAAACCATCAATATCCAAGAGCATACCTCGTAACTATGGACGAAGAGACGTCGCCACCATGAAATAAGAGAGGGCTCTAACATATTACATGTGAGAAACTTAATGGTAAACTATACCCAAAAAATTTCGATCCCAATACCTCCCAGGTCATGTGAGGGGTGCACAACTACTCAGGCAAAGGCCCATCACCTTCCGTTCATCATTATTTTTTTATAAAAAAAACCTTCTTCTCATTGTCTCATACACAAAATAAAACACAATAAGGAACAACTAAAAAATACTTAATTCTGGGTTCAGGTAACCCTTTATCTCTTTCTCTCCCTAAAAATTCTTCAATTCATCTATGATTTCTCCCACTGTTCCAAAATTATCTACTTATTCTCTCAATCTCATTCTATAATTCTTGAGTTAAGTATAAACTATAAAGTGAAAACCCTAACCCTCTCTTTCTATTTTTAATTTTGTAGGCGGCATTGCAGGCAATAGCCGGTGCTTGAGCCTTGGAGCAGTAGGTGCAACATATTTTCTTGATCTTCTATCATCCATCGTACTAGACCACCGGTTAATCATTTGAAATTGAAATTCTAAAAATTGGTTAATTTGTTTTGTTTAGTATTAGGAGAAAAATAAATTATTAAATTTAAATCCTTTCTTAGTTGATTGTTAAAAGAAATAATTAATTATTATTCTTAGTTGCCAAAGGGAAAGAATAAAGAGAACGGATCGGTGTACAGCCTTATTTGTACATTGTAATTTTTACATTAATTATGAAGCCCACATAATGAGGAACTAAGGACTGATTTTTGGTGAGAATGATCGACAAGATGAGTAGAATATTTTTACTAAAAATCATATCATTCTAAGATTACTATCCCCATAAAAAATTGATGGGAAGTTGATTAAAAATTAACGGTGAACAATGAACGATGGAAAAAAAAGTCAATTTTTAATGGGGCTAACAGTTTTAGAATGATTTGATTTTTAGTGAGAATGATCTACAAGGTGAAGAGAATATTATTAAAAAATATTAGCCCTTAGATCAACCTCATGTGAGCCCCACGTGCCAATGTACATATACAAATAAGGTTGTATGCGGAGATTTGTTCTCAAGAATAAAAATAGGTTGTTTGATTTAATCTAAATATGTTGTGTCAAATTAACATGTTATTTAATAGAAAATTCTCATACTTAATACTTAATTTATTAGTAGTTTATAATATTTGTACTCTCTATTTAATAGGATTAATTATTTATTAGCTATACAGTATAGGATTCATTGCCATTAGAGTTTATTAAGTATGATGGCACTGTCGTATTGACCTTCGTTTGGATATCATATGAGAATTACATTGTGCTTGACAAAAATTGTTTGAGATAGTTAATAAAATATTTTTTAGATATTTACCATTTTTACTGTTAATATATAGGGACTCATTTCTATGAGTTCGCCTCGGACCCCCAAATCTCATAGACGGTCCTGCTTTCAGTGAGCTGAAAAACGACTAATTAAATAGTAGCTAGGCATGGTGGTACTGTCGTTGGATCTATATATACTTTGGTTGTTCAACTTAACATCGTCTGGAGCCGAAGCGCTAATGTTAGAGCCTTCGTATACTTTTATATAATTGCATACTAATATTTGCATGCCCAATAATAAGCCCTCCACCTTGTAGGGAGGGCCTATATGAAATGCATCAAAGAGTTAATTTTTAAAGAGAATGATTTACATGGTGAGGAGAACATACCCTGAAATCAGTCGGTTTTAAAACTTCTAACCTCATAAATCTGCTCCTGTAAATTAACGGCTAAAATAAAAGTTTAAAACTTACTAAATTTTTAAGGGCTAATTTGAGGGAGTTAGAAGTTTTATAACGTGTTGATTTTTTAATATGATGATATATATAATAAGGAGAACATACTCTCCGAAAATTAACCCCTGAATGCATTGCTATGTGGGCTCCATATGTAGGGGTTATATAAGAGGGGCTATATAACCTCACTCTGTATGACTTTGGGGAGTTTTGTTTGAAGTGATTAAAATTATTTAGAATGTTAAAGAGTTAGTACTGCTAGGGGTTTAATTAGTTTAACCTCAATATATTTTAGCACAAAATGTATTGAGAGGAGGAGAATTTAGGGAGGACATTTATACATACCTACAACTATTGCTTTCATTCTTAGCAAAAAACAAAAAAAAATTAAAAAATTAAAAAATCTTTGTGTCTTTATTAGATATGATTAGGTCAAGTACCGTCTAGGGTTACGATATAAATATCGCCATAAGGCACGATTTAAATTAAAATTAATTCTGATAAACAGAATAGTTTTGTTTTGGTCATTTGTTAGTTACAACTGACTATGTATACAAATAATTGACCTCACAACCTAAGGTCGTGGATTCGACTCCCCCAAATGGCGAATTATTTACACTCGGACCTGATTCCGAGGTTTTTTTTATTTTTTATAATAACTTGATTCCTAGTACAATGTAGTTTGGTATGGAAATAGTTGGGGTGCTCTAAGAGGCCAAAGATACTTTGCCATACAATACAGAAAAGAAAAAAAGAAACAACAAATAAACTTCAAGAAGTCATTGTTAATTGAATGGTTCAACTTGAATGATGCAGGGAAATTTTTATCCATGATTTCAATATTTTAATCTCTTGTCATTTTTCACAAATTATAATGTCTAGTAGAGAGAGAACGAGAGATCTATAGAGAGAGAACCTAAGGAAGCGTAGCGAACCCTAGCTGCATGACGTGAACCCTAGTTTCTACTCCGGTTGCTAGACGGATGCCGGAGCCTTGGGATAGCCCACAACCACCCCCTGCACCTCCCTCCCGGGTGTCGGGGTCATCTTCCGAGGGAGGCATCTCTGCGGCGTCTCCCACGATTACCACGATACCGTCTTCTACTTCTCCCTGCATGGCACATGCATTGACAGATAATGCATCTTGGTCTTCCCTTTTTGCCTCATCAAAAAATATGGCTTCCCCATCATCTTCTTTGACGTTCATCCCACCTATTGAGATTGATGGCCATAAGGCGGCATCATTTGCTACAACAGATTTTGCGGATCAGATTAATATGTGTGAGAAATTTCTGATTGGGTCCTTTGTTGGGCGTAGGCTTATACTATGGTCAAGGAGACCCTCATGAAGATTTGGAACTTGAAGGGTGAGTTTACACTAACTATCCATGGGGAATCTGTTTTTGTTTTCAAATTTAATTCGGATGAAGATCGTCAACATGGCTTAGAGTATGGTCCTGTATACATTGCAAATCGATTGTTTATTGTTCGTCCTTGGAAACTGTTTTTAGAGCAAGTAATTACAGCCCTTAAATCGATACCCATTTGGGTTTGTCTTCGCAACATCCCACTGAACATGTGGTCTGATAATGGTTTGAGTTCCATAGCTAGTGTAATCGGCAGACCTATTATGATGGATAGTCTCACCGCTGCCAGGAAAAGATACTCTTTTGCTAGGGTGTGTGTAGAGGTTGATGCCACAGATTCTTTGCCAGACTCAGTCCCAGTTGTCATTGATGGAAATAAAAAGGTTAATGTTGCTGCTGAGTATTCTTGGAAGCCACCAAGGTGCAGTTCTTGTGCAGTTTTTGGTCATACTAATGCAAAATGTCCTAATCAAAAGACAAGCAAGTCGATTCAGAGGTGGGTTCTTAAGCAGTCCCACCCTTCTTCATCTAACGCCAATGATAATTGGAAGCAAGTGCGGTGTAAATCAGCACCTGTTTCTGTCTTAGTAGCTAGCCCACAAACCACCACCACCACTCAATATGGTTTCAATGCTCTCGCTGACATTGATCCGAAAGACCCTATTAATGATATTGCTCAACAGCCACCAACTAAGGAAAATAATTGTGTTGATGTTCCCCTAGTTGACGAGGTATCAGTTGGAGATGCTGGTAATACTGGTGTAGCAACCTCAAAGGCTCCTTTGCTAACTGAATTGCCCATCACGGAGGTCATTGTGCCTTCTACCATTGTAGCCATATCCCCGGTCATTGCACCCACTCATGTGGAGACTTCTGAGTCTTCTAGGCCTATTGCTGTGAGGGAGGTAACAGATGGTGTTTTGTCCATCGAACATACTGAACCTATTGTGCAATCTTTACCTGCGAGACAAAATTCTTGTGTACCTTCTATTTCTAGGAGTACGCCTATGCCTGCTCAGCCTCAAGTAAAACAAAAGCAGGTGAATATAGATCTTAAACGATCTGTTCGTCCTAAGAAAACCCCTGCCCGTCTTGATGATTAAAATAGGATGTTGGAATGTTCGGGGTTTCAATGACCCGTTGAAGCAACATGAGGTAACTTCTTTTGTTAATAAGCATAATTTAGCTATTTTTGTTAATAAGCTTCATATCCAACAACGTATGTTCCCTAGATGGCATTTTCTTGACAATTATGCGTATGATGATGGTAGGCGAATTTGGCTTGCTTGGAACCTGGATATAATTCAACTGTCACTTATTTCTGCAAGTTCTCAAGCTTTAACAGTTGGGATAGTTGGTTCTGATGGTAACTATTTTTCCCTCACTGTGGTGTATGGTTATAATTCTCCAGCTGAACGACTTCAATTGTGGAGTGAGTTACGATATCTCCATTCTTCTATTAGTAGTCCATGGACTATTATGGGAGACTTTAACTCTATTTTATATTCTCATGAAAAAATAGGTGGTGATGAGGTTCGTCCTTCACACTTTATTGATTTTTTGCAATGTATTCAGGATGTGGGCCTTTTTGATTGTGCATACACTGGGTGTTTTTTAACTTGGACTAATAACCAAGAAGGATCTTCACGGATATCTTCTAAACTTGATAGGGTTTTAATTAATATGGATTGGCTGAAAATGTTTCCTAATTCTAAAGTGGATTTCCCTCCTCCGGGTATCTCTGATCATTCACCAATGGTCCTGTACTTGTTTAATGGGCTATCATTTGGTCCTAAACCATTTCAATCTTTTAATTGTCGGACTGATGAACCAGGTTTTTTGGATGTTGTTAGGCAGGCCTGGTCATCTCCAGTTCGAGGCACTCCCATGTATAAATTGATGACTAAGCTCCGAAATGTGAAAGCGGCTTTGAAGGTATGGCGCAAGAATGATTTTACTAACATTACTGCTCAGGTCCAGGCAGCTAGGCAGCATATGAATCACCTACAACTAGTCATTCAACAACATCCCACTAACCAATCTATGATTTCTAAGGAAAGAATTACTGTTAGGTCCTATGCAAGGCTTGTCAAGGCGGAGGAATCTATCCTTAAGCAGAAATCTAGAGTTTCATGGCTTGAATTAGGAGATGATAATACTTCTTTTTTTCATAATGCTATCCGGGAGCGCAGGGACAGGAATAAAATTTTACTTCTTTATGATTCTAATGGGCAGATCCTTGATACTGTAGAGAGGATTTCTTCTGAATGCGTGAGCTATTTTCAAAATTTATTTAGTCAAGAAAATGGGCCAAATATTGTTGATCATAATCTTATTGAGGAGCTTGAATTTGAACAATTTTTATGTGAGGCTGATGCTCAAAATCTTGAGAGAACAGTAACACGAGATGAGGTGGTTTATGCTTTATTTACTATTGGCTGAGATAAGGCTCCTGGGCCTGATGGTTTCTCAGCTCATTTCTTTAAATTTTGTTGGAATATTATTGGGGATGAGTTCACTCAGGCGGTTCAGAGTTTTTTCCAGTGCTCCAAGCTTCTTGGTGAGGTTAATTCTACTTTTGTAACTCTAGTTCCTAAGAAGTCTAATGCCTCTTCCATGTCTGATTACATGCCGATTTCATGTTGTAGTGTGTTGTATAAATGTATTACAAGAAGAACATTTTGATCAAAAATTAAATCTTGTCCCAGATTAGTTAAAGAATATCATTTATGAAGATAAATATAACTTTGTTTATTTTAGATCTTAGGTTCTTGTAAGGTTGGGGTTCCCTTAACCCAGCTCATCTCTTTCCCCCTAAAAAAATATCCTCTCCAAAAATTAAATCTTGTCCTAAGGCATTGGTGTCCATAACGGAAATGCTAAAGTTACCGCAAATTCCTACAGAATTTGCTACAGAGGGCTAATCCAACGGTCAATATGTTTCACATATCCTCATAATTCGCACCCCATCCAAAAGTGATATAAATCTCACCAAAAATTATGACTTTTGTACCAAATTCTATAGAAAATTAACTCTAGCACTGCCGAATCCAAAAAAAATGGGACTGTAACCACTAACCAGTGACCACAATAAAAAACGTTGAATTTTTTTTTATAGTGGGACCTGTCACCCATCCATCTAAAATTACTCCTCCATATGTTAGATGGTTGTTTAAGTTTGAATGTATATAAAACATCGAACAATGACGCGGCAATATCTAAAGAAAGTATTTTTAGGGGCAATTTTGGAACAAAAAACTGTTATAAAGGTGGAGGGATTCCAAAGTAGAAACACGTTTTTCAATGTAAAAAGTAAGGGTAATTAATTCTTCTTAACGTGTGCCCTTAGGGCACATGTTAACAAAACCCATAAACTCTAAACCAGTACATAATAGAGACTAAAGAAACAAAACCACAATAAATAATCCCTAATCAGATTAGAGGGAGGTTATATAGCCCCCCTTATATAGCCCAATAATAACCCCTCTACCTTGTAGGACCCACGTAAAATGCATCTAGGGGTTGATTTTTAGAGATGATGATCTACATGGTGAGGAGAACATACTCACCTGAAATCAACCCGTTCTAAAACTTCTAACCTCATAAATCAGCCCTTGTAAATCAACGGTCAAAATAAAATTTAAAAACTTACCAATTTTTAGGGCCAATTTGAGGGGGTTATAAGTTTTAGAACGAGCTGATTTTTTTAATATGATGTTATATATAGTGAGGAGAAAATCTTCTCCAAAAATCAGCTCATCGATGCCTTGTATGTGGGCCCCACAAGCAGGGAGTTACATAAGATAGGCTATATAGGAGGAGGAGGAGGAGGAGGAGGGGGGGGAACGAAGAGTGACGCTAGAATGCCCGCACAAAGTGGAAAAATTACGTACCGCCTTGAGATGGACGGTGGTTCATGTTTTGAAGTTTGGTAATTACGAAATTCGAGTACGTGATTCAAATCACCAAGGGTAATAGCCTGGAGTGCGGCGTTAGAATACTGCACTTTGTGCGGGCAATCTAGCATTATTCATAAACAAAATGGAGATCATGATCATACTTATTCTAGTTATCATAAAAGATCTGACGCAGCGATCATTTTTGAGTTACTCAAGAAATATGGTCTCGGACAGTCAAAGTTTGGTGGATCAAAATTCAAAAGCATGGGCTTGAATATTGTTGACAGTCGACTCACAATAATAAGATCTTACTTTACTTGTGTACATAAATCACATTAATAATACAAGGACACATATATGATGGGTAGTTTTATAGGCAGGCCCCGTAAATTTATTGGTAGATCCCTCTATAAGAGCATCCACAGTCATGCATGGTAGAAAGCTATTTTACCCTTATGTTATTTAGCCTATGAGAACCACATGCATAGTGGTAGTTTTTTAAAAAAATTTGAGAAATTAATAAAAAACTGTTTTTAAGGATATAATTGTCATTTCTAAAAATGGCAGGCGTGGTCCCTGAACCACGCTTGGCATCAAATGTAGTGCTTCCACTACTGGTGCTGGGCGTGGTGCTACCACCACGGCTGAATGGAACGTGGGGCTATCTCCACGCCCCATGTAATTTTTTAAAAAATAAAAATAAAAAAAATAACAGACGTGGTCGTAACTCCACGCCCCATTGTACGTAGTGTCAGCTCCACGCCCCGTAAATGAATCTGCAGACTTGTCTCCAGAAGGCCAATTTTGGCCTATCTCGGAGTCTCGTAGGCTAAAATTCTTATTTTACCTTACCCACTGTGCAAGTGGGGTAAGGTAAAAGCCAAATTTACCTTACCACTGTGGATGCTCTAAAGGCACCATCAATATGTCCATGGTTCATAATGGCGGTCCCAAATTTTATTGGCACCCCACTTGGTCAAACCAAATGATTTACAGAATAAGGGTACCAGAGAGGACTGACTTGGCGGCAGATGATGATGATCCAATGTATCCCTTTTCTACAGAACAAGTGTACGACATAGAGAAATCTTCCATACTTTCGCCTCGGTGGCAGAGGCGTATCTCCCTCCAAATACTGCACCACTTGTCTCATGGTTGGCCTAGCCTTTGGATCTGTACGAGAACAAAGCAAGCCCAGTTTCAAAACCAACTCCACCTCCTCTACTATATATTCAGTTCCTGTTTAATTTAGTTTGACATTTGAGTTTTATGGTTGGAACCTTACTTTTTATTTTCACCGTGAATGTCTTGACTAGGGGTGTCAACGGGACGGTTCCGGATCGGATCCTAAAGGTTCCAGATCCAGTCCTGTTAATATGAAGGCGGTGCCGGATTCTACTGGATCTGGTTCTGGAACCTCAATTAGTGGTTCCGGATCCGGTACCGCTAGAATCCGCGGGTACCCGCGGGTACCCTATACGCGTTTTTAATTATTTTTTTTTTGCCTTTTTTTCATGTAAAAAGTATTTGTATTTTATATTTTCGTATTCTATTCAATCATAAAATTAGGTTTATCACAAAATTTGTTATATAATAGTCATTGGTTTCTTTTATTTTCTTTTTTAATTTAATAAAAGTTAAAAATTTGTTATATAATAGTAGATTAAACTATAAATTATAATATTTATACGGAACCGGGTACCCGTTGGGTGGATCCAAAATAGATCCGGAAAATTTCAGATTCAAAACGGGTAGATCTAAAATAGATCCGAAATTAATCGGATCTACAAAATAAGGTCACAGAACCACAATAAATAGTTCCGGTACCAGTTCGGTTCTGGGTATTTTGGTACCCATTGAAACCCCAAGTCTTGATGGTGTTAGAGCGGTCATCACTAGTTTTAGAATTCACGAAGACACAAGGTAGTCGTGTGTGCTGTGACTGGACTGGTACCCCTCATTTATTACTTTGGGACATGGATATGCGTTACGAATTTGGGTAACCAGTTCCACCTACACTATTTATGTGTGTGGATTTGTAAAATGGATTTCAAAATATTTCTTATACTTGACTCAGGCAAAGAATTTCAAAAGGGTTTTTGAACTTTAAACTAAAAGACACAAACACAATACCTTATTAGTATTCTAGCGATAATTCGTGCCTTCGGCACAATCCATAATTTGTTGCATTTTTTCGTCGTCTAAATCGTGCATGTGACACATGTCGACATGCCTTCGATATATTGACTATGTGCCTTCTGCACCACATTCATACTTCTCATTTTGAAGATCTTCGCGAATCATTTTCAAAACTATAAATTTTGTTAAAAATCGATTCCGCTATTCAAACACCGTTGATTTTCAGTGATTTTCAATCACCTGATGATAGGGTTACAAGTTTTAAAATGGACTAATTTTTTGTGAAGATGATCAACATGAATGAGAGATTCCTAACTTAAAATGAGCCTCTAATTCATCTCTAGGTGGGCCCTACAGGCCAATGTATACTCAATGTACTCCTAAATAATGTACTCGGATCCGCTCTCTTTAAAAAATTAAGAGTTAGATAAATTTCTCACTCCTCCTCATGTTCATATTCTTTATTACTCCAGTGTACATACTATTTTTTGTCTACAAACTCATACTAATCATATGCCTTTTAGATACTCTTTATTTACCAAATACGCTACTGATTAGGAAGTTTTATATGTTTGTCCTAGTCAGCAAGAAGACTTCGATTTGTTAGAGGACAAATGTTGGTGTTTTTTTTATCTCAAGACCCCTCTGTTTTATTATATACTAGCGATAACCCGTGCCTTTGGCACGATCAATAATTCGTTGCATGTTTTCGTCGTCTAAAGTCTGCATGTAGCACATGTCGACATACCTTTGGCATGTCGACCATGTGCCATATGCACTCCATTCATACTTAATACGGATACAAAATTTTTTTTTTTCTTTTAAATTTTGGTATTGGTGACTGGTCTCATTTTGAAGATTTTCGCAAATCATTTTCAAAAATATAAATTTTGTTAAAAATCGATTTCTAGATAAAAAGTTATGATATTTTTATTTTAATAAAATTAAGACTCAAATAAATTCTCTCCTCAACATGTGCATATTCTTTATTACTCCACCTGTACATACTATTTTTTTATCTACAAACTCATACTAATCATATGCCATTGATTAGAAAGTTTTATATGTTTGTCCTAGTCAGCAAGGACGACCCAGATTTGTTAGAGGACATCTTGGTCGTTCTTTATCTCAAGACCGCTCTGTTTTATTATATAGATATGGTATCATTGAAGTGAGTCTGCGAAAGGTTAAGGACTTATTCTAGGATGAATTGTCGAGGACCGGACTCGACACACCATCTAAGACGTTGATAGGGATGCTTTACCTTCCGGGTGGTATAAGACGCCAGAGAGGTGGATTTACCTATCGAGGTTTGGGAGGTCATGACTATTTCTTGGTAAACAATAGGTGTTGGTGGTATTGAGTGGCTAGCTAGTAGTCTGTGGATCTCACGCTTGCCTGATGGGTGTTATTTGAATAGACTATTTTGCATACTTTTGAGCATCTATACTTTTCTGAGATTCTATAGAAATAGATTGCATAATAAAAAAACACAAAAATTTATGGATGCTAGTCCTTGATAAACATCATGATAATCCCAAAGTCTTCATTCTCCTTTGTTGGAATGGAATAGCCTTTGGGAGTGCTTTCAAATCCAACAAAAATCAGGTAGCAAAAAAAAATGGAAAACCAGACATAACCTGAAATGGTTTGAGAAGGCCTTAGACTTTCTCTTTAATCACAATTTGGATGCTGCAGAATCTTTGCTAGTTCATACAAAACTCCTTCCATTATCAAATTGCAAAGTAAATGATTTCTGTTTCCCACATTAACCAGGTTGATCTGTAAACAGATTTCATGACCATAAACTCCTAATAAAAACAAGAAAAAGACTAATCAACAAACTTCCTACACTCTCTACATTTGCATTTAACACAACCTTTTTTTTTTTTTTTTTCTCATTTTGTTCTTTTTGACCTAAAACAGATTTGAGACTGTCTTCACACCATAATCGTGTACTACTCTGTTTTCTCTCTCATCGGTATACATGCACCTCATCATCTTATCTCATCATCTTCATGTGGGTTTTGGCTGGCAATGTCAAATATTCAAAATAGCTATGAATCGCAAATACCCATTAAAGCGAAAGTCTACCCAAAACCAAAAAAATCATCAAAAGAGAAAACAGTTTCAAGGGAGAGAGAAAAATCTCAAATCACATATAACAACCATTAAAAGGAAGATCATCTAGGTCATCAAAATACTTTTACAACCTCACCGTCTTTGTAATTAATACAGAATTGCAACTTGCAACCAACACTAATTAACCATCACCACCTAAGTAATCCCATCTACCCACATAAACAAACACCAAAAATGACAACCAATGAATTCAGAAACAGACAGAAATTAAGAGATGAAATAGAAAAATGGCCTTCATTTCTACCTTAGAAGAAGAACAAGAACCACCTACATGGTCCAGAATCACCATTTACAATGGCAACCCATCAAATATTATAATACCACTTTGAGTACAGGCAATCTATGCTAAAGCATTTCAAACCAGGACAATGGCTAAATCAACTACAACAGTACAACTACATATAATAACTCCAAATTGCAAGGAAATGTTTCATGGATTCTTCTCAAAGAGTGAAGTTCTCCTGCTTGAATTCAACATTCAACAAACTCACATTTCAAAGGTGTAAAATCTTGAGATTAAATTTGGGACCCATTTAAAAAGGGGGATATAGATTGGGACCCATTTGAAAGGTATAAAATCTTGAGATTAAATTTTTAGTAGGATATCGACCAAATCAAGTAGAGAACTGAGGAAAAGAGATTAATTTCAGATTAAACTAATGAGATTAAAAAAAGTAATTAATTGAGAATAATTTTGGGATTGCTGAAATAAATAAATAAATAAACTAAACTAAACTAATAATTTAGGAATAAATGGGATGGATTCTCAAGAGAATGGAATCTACCACCACAGATCCATGCAAATAATTTAGCATTCACTTACTTTTTATCTATGTATTTACCAGAATTTCTTCTTTATTCTAATGTAAATAAGAACAGACATTCTTTGTATTACCTGGAAGGCAATCACAAAGAATCTTTTTCTTATTTTTAATTAATAAAAAAATTGAAAAAAATGAACATAAACTTCATAGACAAAGATTTACGATTCCCCCAACGTTCCAAAGGAGACGTTGATCACTGAGATCTTCATAGAAGTCTCTCTGGAGGAAAACATAAAAATAAGAAAAATTAATACTAAACTAAAAGCATGTGAGCCATGGTGGCTTCATCCCTCTCTTGAAAATAAATTAAGCAGACATGATATGGAAGAAAGAAAAAGAGAAATAAAATTGCATTACTGAAATAAATGAATTACAACTAAAATTGAAAATAAACTCTCAATTTCTCTCTCAATATACTACAACTCTTAGTACTCTGGAAGAATTACAACTGATGGAAATGCCCTTTATTTATAGTTTTTTAGAGGCTGTGCCAACGGTTGAGATGATTCTAGAGGATCCAACGGTCTTCAAAAATTATCAGTAGCTGAACGACCCAGATTGATTAGAGTTTTGAAATAGACGGTTAAGATAACAGATAGAGGATAAAAGGCTAATTCAAATTTTGAATTTTAAATTATAGATCTGTGTGAAGATAAGATAAGGCAAATTTGAATTTAAATTTGGATATGAATTTAGACCTTGGAATTTTGAATTATAAATGAATTACAACTAAAATTGAAAATAAACTCTCAATTTCTCTCTCATTGTACTGCAACTCTCAGTACTCTGAAATAATTACAACTGATGGAAATGCCATTTTTTATAGTTTTTCTGGAGGCTGCGCCAACAGTTGAGATGATTCTGGAGGATCCAACGGTCTTAAAAAATTATCAGTAGCTGAACGGCCCAGATTGAGTAGGGTTTTGAAATAAACAGTTAAGATAACAGATAGAGGATAAAAGGCTAATTCAAATTTTGAATTATAGATCTGTGTGAAGATAGGATAAGGCAAATTTGAATTTGAATTTGAATATGAATTTAAATCTTGAATTTGCCTAAAGATAATGATCTAGTGCTGCTCAGGCTCTTAGTAAAACTTCAAAAATATTTAAAATTCTGCATCTTCTACGGCTCAAACCCAGAACTTATTACATGAACAACTAGTAATCAAGCCATCTTTGCCAACTGCCTCTTGTGTTGTAAAGTGACCCAATTTTCTTTTATTTCTCTTCTTTGGGCTGATTCACATATTTTTTGACTCATTTTGTGGACTTCCAAATTTAATCTCTACAAAATAAAAAATTATCACAATTAGCTCTTTTTTAACAATTCTAAGGCTTAGTAAAATGTTATTTGAGAGAAAAATATTGCAGTTTTGAGTGCTTATCACACTGCCCCCAAACAATATTTTGCTAGTCCTCAAGCAAAAGAGAGAAGAAAAGAGATAAGCTACTAAAACTGAACAAAAATCATATCTATACAAAAACTAATTGCGCCACTTTTGCTTGTCGCTTTCGATTGCATGTAGCATATGCAACAAGCCCTTAAACCCCTAAGTTTCCCCTAGTGGACAAGATGTAGCCTCGTGAGGCTTTGCAGTGAATATATCCAGAAAATTCAAAATAGACTAAAAACAATGGTTTTTTCCCCCATTTTTCTCAGAGAATTTTCTTGCCATCCAACTAAATGAAAGAAAATGGGTGTAAATATGAAGTTCTCCTGTAACACCCCGAAAAATTTTAACCCTTAAATTTTTTGTTGACTCAATGACCCATAAGTATTATTTTGTTGCATGTGTGTCAAGAGGTAATTTTACTATTTACTAACCACTTATAGAATTAAGGTATATATATATCTATACATATGTGTGTGTGTATGCATATAAGTATGTATAAATATGTGATGAACTTATCTACATGTATACCTATATATTAGAATATACTTATTAAATACATATCTACAAATACATATGTTTTCTTTTGTTTTTAGAAATTAAGTTAAAGTCACAAAATAATTATCTACATATATATAATAAAATAAAATAAATTGATAAATAAATAATAATAATAAATTTACCACCATTATAATGGCTAGTCCACCATTATAATGGCTAGTCCACCACCACTAAGTAATGGCTAGTCCACCATTATAATGGCTAATCCACCACCATTAATTTTTATTTTCATCCACCACCTTAGATTCCATTTTCACCTATATAAGGAGGTAGTTTGTGAAGAAAAATATGGTGTAAGTTAAGAGAGAATTGAGAAGAGAGAAATAGGAAGAGAGGAAGGAAAATTAAGAGAAGAAGAATTTGAGAAGATCACCACCCTCTTGGATAATTTCTAGCTATCAAAGGTAGGTCTCATTGAACCATTTCTAGTGGGATGTTTTATCGATTACTATGTTTGAAATTTTATGAAAATGTTCATCTCTTAAGATATATGTATGCATGATAAGTTTTTATTATTGGATTGCATCATATGTTATAAATTGTATATCATATGTATTAATCATGATTTTAAGATTTTAAGCATATAATTGTTCTTAATTTAGGTATCCATGAAAGCTTAAGTTTTGGACTAATTTTTGAGTTGGTTTATCCACAACTAATGGAATAATTATTGGACTTATTTTACACAAATAATAGATCTGTTTTAGGTTAGTTTTACTAACAACAATGAACTGATTTTTTTGTATTTTCGATATGAAATTGTAAATTCCCGTTTTTACTGCATAGTCACTACTATATCGACCATAACTTCTTCGTTATAGACCCAAATTGAGTGATTCTAACTCTCATATGTTTTTAACATATATATGTATCTCCTGTAAAAATTTTATAATTTTTGGAGCTCATTTACTATATGTTTTTAATTCTGAAAGTTACCTTTGAGTTTTGACAAAATCAATTTTGCTGAGAAAGTCCTAAAGATTGGTATTTTTCTTCCAGATTGATTTACTTTCTGGTTTAATGCCATGAATAAGAATTATACATTTATCTGTTATCTTTCTAATGCTTTTGGAATCACCAAAATCCGATTTGTAAATAATCCACAGCGACTGTTTTCGTTAAACTGCGCATTTCTGAAATCTGAATTCTCGGTTTTACTGCACAGCTGGTACGAAAATGGGTATAACTTCCTTTGTATAATTCTGAATTGAGTGATTTCAGTTCCTATACTTTCATGACACATATATCTACCTTTAGTATAAATTTGAGCACTTTTAGAGTTTGTTTATTCAGTTTATTAGACCTCTTAAATTGACCTTATGTACAACTCTTATTCTTATGTAATACGCCTAAAAATCGTCTTTTGGTTCTCCTCTTGTTATTTAACTCCTCAACCTGTTTGTGTATGTTAAGGGTAAACTTTTTGTGGCCAATATTTACTAACACAAAGGTGTAATCTTGTAAATTTAATGAACCCTTTTATACTTAACGGTTTCTTTTGAATTTAAGTTGGATTTCGAATTCCATTTATGCTTGTTGCTCACAAAACTGTTTTGAAGTTTAAACGACGAATTTTAGAATTCCAAGGACAGATTTGGTATCAAATTTTCATATTCTCATCGTGATGGTTTATTTCGAGGTTTAAATGAATTATTACGTTATTGCATTAACCCAACTTCTTGGTGACAGGATGTATTATGGTTACTCGAGTATTGTTGGTTTTGAACTCGATTTTGAAATAAGATCCAAAGAATATGAAAGGTTTTGGTTAACATATTCATGATGCATTAATATGGGATCTGAATTCCATAAGAGCGAAGGCTCGACGAAACACCCTTATTGACCGGGACAGTGATTTTCCCTTGGAGTTTAATACTCCACCATCGATGGTTGTGGTTCCCGAACCAAGGATCAAAATCGGAATGGGTGATGTGGTTTCCGAAAGACCAAGGATCAAAATCGGAAAGTTTGTATAAGATCATATTTTTCATGATTATACGCCTCGTGGTTATTCGAAGCATTTCTTTACTTGAGAATTTTTATTAACTACTTATTTGGTGTTTTATCGCTTAGTGTTTAGCCGCTGCCCACTAGGGGTGGGGAGATGAACCTATTGAGTTTTCTCACTGTTGTTGATAATCCTGCAGATTTCTTAAATGATGGAGATGTGCCGAATACACAGGAATAGGATGATTAAAAGGAGTGATGATTTAAAGCTTCGTGTCTCATGTTATGTTTAGATGTTTGAAACTGTGGAACTTATATTTTCTATGTTTTATTTTGTCCTACTAGCTTGAAATATTGGTGATGTACTATTTCACCATGTGATAACTATCATCGGGTGTGTTTATCTTAAGTTTGCTAATAATTATATGAATTAAGTGTGCTTGTTTTTATATATATTTATTGTGATGACTAAACTAGTTTATTTTTCGACTTAACACCGTGAGTTCTGGGTTATTAAAGAAGATGGCCCGTGATCCAGAATTTGGGGTGTTACAACTTGGTATCAGAGCAATGGTATTAGATCTAAGTGGTCCTATAGGATGAGTCTTGCTATGCTTGCTTGTTGTTTGCCTGATTTTTATATACTAAAACCTAACACTGAATTTTGTATGTGTGTCACTTGATTTCTTGACTTGTTTGCTTGTTTTTGTATATAAGCAAGTATAATAGAGGACGAGCAATTCTCTCTACTTGCTAACTCTAGGAATTTAACCCTCGGTGTCGAGACTCAGCCTACCGATGGGAATTAGAACATGTGGCGTGGTTGACTCGGTGGATACCCGTGACTCCCAATGCCTAAATCCTAAGTGAGGATCAAAGTGGTTAGAACTAAGAACCTACTATCTTAGAACAAGGAATTTCTATCCAGACATAATCGATCTATTAGCTTCTGGATTCCTGATAGAAGTTTGACGGAGATTACTTCTGTCAAGAAAATTACTGGTGGCCGACCACTTAAACTGAAGGTAAAATTGGGCAAGGAACAAGACCCAATTGAATTCTTTAATCTTTTTCGAGATCAAATCGATTATGAGGATGACAACAGGAGGACTTTTAGTTACGTTCGAAATCGGCTTAACAACTTTAAATCTGAGGAGATTTTAGAAAAGTGATCTATACCCATTCACATATATACTAGCTTTAATCATAGTTATAATATTGTGTGGTTGTGTTAAAATAATGGATCTTCTAGTACTAAATAAAATAAGCTTTTGCATGATGTGCAATCAAGTGTTTGAAGACCATTGAACCAATTATCATTTGGTTGTACTCACAACTGTATCCTTGTAGGATATGGCAAGGGGTGCAAATCAAGATGATGCCTTAGCTCAAGCTCTCCGCGAAATGACTGAGGCCTTACGTGAGACTAGGTCAGGGCCTCTTGTTTCACCTGAACTAAGTGAAGAAACTCGGACGATGACTATAATCCGAGAATTTCATCGCTATGACCCTCCAAAGTTTAAAGGAACTACAAATCCCCTCGAGGCTGAGAACTGGTTAGCTGATTTGGAGAAGAGAATGGACTTCTTACGTGTGGATGACATGCTTCGAGTGGACCTTGCTATGTACTTACTCACTGAGGAGGCCAATCATTGGTGGTCATTGACTAAGCGCACAAAAGAGGTACGTGGAATGACATGGTCAGTATTTAAGCAAATATTTTTAGAGAAGTACTTCCCACTTGCCTCACGGAACAACAAGATGGGAGAATTTCTATAGCTCACTCAAAGGAATATGGCGGTAGCAGAATATGAAGCAAAATTTGAGGAACTGTCACGCTATGCTCCACAACTCGTCGCCACAGAGGAACTTAAGGCTTTCAAATTCTAAGAAGGTTTGAGGCCTGGTATCTGTAGTAGAGTTGCACCTTTTCTACTTACTAGTTTCGGGGGAATTGTCGAACGAGCACTGGTCGTCGAGCGCGAGCATGAGGAATCCTAGAAAATCCATGCTAGGAAGAGAGACAACAATAGGAAGGATTCCTTCAAGCGACAAAGGTCAAATCCAACTCTGGGACAGAATACACAAGATAAGAATGGGGATAACTCCCAGCCGAAGAAATGTTACGAGTGTGGTCAGGCTGGACACATCCGCAAACACTGTCCTAAACTTAGACAACAACAATCCAAACAAGATCAAGGAGGCCAGTATTCGAGGCCCAATCAACAGCAGCAACAACAATGACCTCAGAACCAACAGAGGCCAACACAACCTAACCAACAAGGAAGGGCATTTGCGGTAGTCCAAACTAATGATGACGTGGATAATGTAGTAGTGGAAGGTACACTTCTTATTATATGAATTAAGTGTGCTTGTTTTTATATATATTTATTGTGATGACTAAACTAGTTTATTTTTCGACTTAACACCGTGAGTTCTGGGTTATTAAAGAAGATGGCCCGTGATCCAAAATTTGGATGTTACAACTCCAAATTTAAAGAGGTGCTTAAAATGGCATAAATACAAACTTTACATCTTAAGTATGCAGAAACAGAGTGTAAGTGAGTGTGAACAGCCATCCTAATACAATTTTAAGTATACAAGTAATAGAATTCTTAAGTTGCCTTTGGAAAAGACGCTTCGACTTCAAATCTCGCCTGATTATTCTCTCTGAAAGAATCACTCTAAGATGGGAAATTTCTCTCTTGAATGTGAGGAAAAGAATAAAAAATCCAAACATCTCACATACTTTGAAGAACAACGGATATAAAAGAATTAAAGTAGTCTCATTGAAAGAATGTTGATTACTTAAGAATGTCGAGTTACTCACCATAGCATCTTCTCATCTATCATCAACTTTCTATCACACCTACCAAAGATCTAAAATGAATTTATTTGGTTGTAATGGGGCTTGGGTTAGGCTAAATAAGATAATGGTAAATAAAAAATAAAAAGATTTCTTAAAAGGTAGGACTTAAAAGTAACTCCAAGGGAACTTCTTTTTTTTAAAGGGTAGGTAAAAGTGGTGAACAAAGAAAAGGCTAACTTGTGCAAGGCTCAAAGTAGTTTCTAACGATATTATTCTGCAAGGTGGTCTAACAAGCCCAAACGTGAAATTAAAATGCCCTTTGTCATTTCTAAGGATTAGTATGATGCTCAAGCTTCAAATAAACTACAAGACCTATGTTTCTCGTAAATCAAAAGTGATATCATTCTCAATGATCAACCAAAGTAAAGAATAATGAGACTAAACAACAATTAATACGCTATCCAAAGAAAATACGAGTTATCTCGTAACTCAGAATTACATAAAACTCTCTACAAAGGTAAAAGTCTCTAAACTCACAGGGTTTAAATCTCCACTATTATTCCTCTTGTTTCTAAAAAATTAACTACTTTTCAACCCAAATCATACTAGGTGGCTGTTGTGTATAATAATTCTGTTTCCAAGTACTTATGACATAAAGATTATATTTATAACATAATAATAACAATCTAAACTTCAAACTATACATTAACAACACTTAACTCTCATAAGTTGAATCATCAGGTAATCCAATCTCATCATTGCTAGGGTATTAAACCTAAAAGTTATTTTTTTTAAGAAAAAGAAGAAAAATGACTCTATTTTTGTTGAAAAGATTTTCAAAAGAGGTACAAATTTTGATAATCTCCCACCCCCAAACAAAAGACAACACTGTTCCCAGTGTAAAAAGTAGGAAAAGATGGGACAATGTTTTAAATTGAAAAGGGAAAGAACAAAATTGGAACATATTACCTCAATTGGAATGATGCTTGCATGTCCTTGTGAGTTATGACTATGTATATGATTTGTATGCTAAGTGATTTGTCAAGGCCGTATGATGAAGGATGATTTCAGACAAATTACAATTTTATTTTATTTATGTAAATTTATTATATTTATATTTACTAAAAATAAGTAAATTTCGTTTTTATTATTTAGGGCTTATTTAGAAAGTTCTAGAAGTGTCTATTTTGAGTTTTAATAGGTTTAGAAAGTTGCTTATATGTAGTAGATACCTTAGGGCCCAAGTTTTTAGTATTTTAGTAGGTTTCTAACTTATTATGTGGGAGTTATCTATATAAAGATCTCCAAAAATGAAATTAAAGATAGTTTTTGATGATTAATGAAATTTATATCAGAGAATTGGTTCTCTTTTATTTTGTTCTTAGATTTATGAGTTATTTTGATTTATGCCGCCGCCCCCTTGTCTTTCTCTCTCTCCTCACTTCTCTCTTTCTCTCTCATACACTTTTGGGGTTGGCGCCCCTTAGCCAACTCAAATGGCTTAAGGGGGCAGCCCCATTAAGAATAGTATATATATATATATATGTATTCCCCATTTCCTTAATGCTATTGTATAATACTAGTCAACCAAGATTCTCAATTTTTTTTTATCGGTCAACCAAGGTTGTCATTGGAGTGACACAAATGATTGTAGCTACACATTGTGCAAACTGAACCTCTAATCAGCTTCAGAAACCTGAGATGTAAACTCAAAGCCTTAAACAAACAAGAGAAATAGCAAAGTAGAAATCCAATCACACAAAGTCACAGATGGATCTTATGTGGACAAACCCGCGGGCAAAGCCATGACTAATTCAATTACATGTAATGGTGAATATAATAAACATGCAATGGGAAATAAACCCAAAATCACCCTTACATTTAGGTTCCACCCCATCCAACATTAACATTTTAAATAAAACCCAAAAAAGAGTAAAAGATAATAATACCATCATTTAAAAACCAAAAAGATAAGAAAGGGAAGAGAGAGAAACGAGAATGGAGGAGATGAATAAGACCTGACGTTTTAGCGAAGTGATTTCAACGGAGAAGAGAACTGAAACGCCGTTGAGATCAGAGAGAAAGAGAGAGAGAGAGAGAGAGAGAGAAAAAGGAAAGAAAGAACGAGAAGACGATCGACGAAAATATGATCGAAGGTTTTTTTTGAGATCTAGGGATTGTTTTTTTGAATATTAATTTGATTTGATCTAGGTTTTCTATTGCTTTCTGTCAATTTGTCTTTCAAAACACAAGAACATGGTTGTATAACACTTGCATACACAGTTGCATCTCAGTTGCACGTCAGTTGCATAAAACTTCACAGAGTTGCACGTCAGTTGCATTTCACTTGTATGTCAATTGCATCAGTTGCATGTCACTTGCATATCACTTGAATATCAGTTGCATGTCAGTTGTATGTCACTTGCATGTCTCTTGCGTATCAGTTGCATGTCACTTGCATGTCACTTGCATATCAGTTGCATGTCACTTGCATGTGAGTTGCATGTCAGTTGCATATTACTTGCAAGTCTCTTGCGTATCGGTTGCATGCCAGTTGCATCTCACTTGCACCTCACTTGCATGTCAGTTGCACCTCACTTGCATCTCATCAGTTGCATCTCACTTGCATGTCAGTTGCATACTATATTTTTTATAACAGAAAATGAAGAAGATGAAGGTGAAGATAGAACAAAAGAAGAAGAAGAAGATGATGAAGTGATTGCCGGCAGATCTAACTCGCCGAAAAAAGTGTGAAGAAGGCAACCCCCATCACCTACAATCTCTCTCTCTCTCTCTAAAATTCTATCTCTTGAAGAAGAAGAGGAAGAACAAGATGAAGAAGAAGAGGATGAAGTGATCGCCGACAGTTCAAACTCGCCGGAAAAAATGGTGAAGAAGGCAGCCCCTATCATCGACCATCTCTCTCTATTTCTCTCTAAAATTCTTTCTCTAGAAGAAGAAGAAGAGGAAGAAGAAGAAGAAGAAGATGAAGATGAAGATGAAGATGAAGATGAAGAAGATGATGAAGAAGAGGATGAAGTGATCGCCGGCAGATCTAACTCGCCGGAGAAAATGGTGAAGAAGGCAGCCCCTAGCCATCACCTACGATCTCTCTTTCTCTCTCTAAAATTCTCTCTCTATTACTTCCTTTCTGAATAAATGAAGGGCAAATATGTCAATAAAAATAAAAATAAAACCAAGTCAAAGAGTTGAAAATGACATGTATACAAAAGACAAAAAAATTTTGGGTTGCATTTAAAAAGCCAAAGTTAGCTGGATGGGAAGTTAAAGCATAGCTAGAATTGGGGTTCCAGCCTAATTTCATGTATAATGAAATCTCTTAATACACCTCTTATATAAATAACCCTACAGCTCAAAGAGACCAAAACCCCTGTGTTTACCTTTCTTTACACTGTAGGATTTATTTTTGGAATACCTAAACCATACCTACAGCCCCCATTTTTATAGACCCATAAATAGAAACCAAAAGGGAAAAGAAATCCCATTCTAAATGGGAAAAGAAAACCCAATCAGGATACGCATATTAGTCCTAAGAGAAACCGAACCATATTTTACAACACAAGCATGGGAGCAATTGGTGACAAGTCTGTTCATTGATAAGGGCAACCTGTAAAGCAGATTTAGTATCATAGGGATAAAAACAAGGTTGATGGATTGCAAGAGAGAGCTGTCTACATGCAAGTGTTGCATTCTTCACTTTGTTTAATTTAACCTAGAAGGAAAGCCACTTCATGATGGGTTTGATTATTTCTATTGCTTTTGCATCAACATCTTCTATGCATTACCCTCAATATTATTTTGTTGGTTCTTAAATTACGAAAATCACCACTAAAAGTGGCTGTTCCCAGGCCCGGCGAGCAATTGGTCAGTTTTCTGAGGTAAACTCTTGAGAAAGATGATGTGATTATATTTTTACGTTGTGTCTAGTTCTCAATTTTTTGCTTCCATTTGAGGACACTCAGGGCCAGATGATGAACTCGCTGAATAATATTGTGACGTAGGTGTTATTAGATGTTGGAATTATTTGCAAGTTTTTCAAATAGATAATGTTGGCAGTAATTTAAATGATTAATTTTTTTTTTTTCTGGTGTAGATCAAAGCCAACAGGTCTATGACCCTCCTTCACCACTTCAGATATCCAAGGGAGGATTTGGAATCAGTGTGGGTACAATAGTCCGTAAAGCAGCTTCAGCGGCATCTGTGGCAGCCAAGCATGCCTATGCTGCTGCTGATGAAGAGCTGCTTCCCCTCAAATGCTGCTTAATGTCGATATCATTGCATGCCCTGGGACCACATAGCACATGATCTTTTGTTCAAGGTCAGTTCGAGTTCTTCCAGCTGCCAAGCTTTGTCAAAGAAATCCTTTCAAATAATGGATTGTGTTATACAATTATGAAAGGCCATGACAGAGCCTATACAGATCTTAAATTACCAAAGAATGCTAGCTGAATCATCTAGGAATGATTAATTAATCTTTTTCTTCTTTTTTTTTTTTTGTCAAGGTAGGTTTCCCTGGACCCCCTCCAATTATAAGCACTAATATGATGCATGGCAATATTTGCCATCCCTCACATTATTGTTAAGATAACAACTGGATCAATAGCAGTTTGATCACTATCATTACAAAATGATTAAAAAATGTCCACTGTTCAGGTATCTTATTGGCTTCCTTCCCAATAAGAAAAATCTGATATATTCAAAGACTACCAATGAAATCCATCTTTAGAAGGCACATCTGAGCTTTCTAAGTTGGTAAAGCCTGAGGATGTTGTAACCAGTGGCATGGCTTCAAAGTGCATCTTCACCCACCAACCTTATCGGATCCGATTTCCAAAATAAAATAAGTAAAAAAGACCACTTAATCCTGCTTCTTTTCTGAACAAACATGGTGGCTTGGGTTGATTAGGAAGAAGTGATTAGATATCATTAATAACCAACATGTCTTTCTTTAAATATATACATATATATATATATATATAGAGGGAGGTTATTGCACCCCCTCTTATAACACCCCCTTATAACGCCCCCTCCTGTGGAGCCTACATGCGATGTATCCAAGGGCTGAGTTTTTATGGGGTGCCCTTCTCAATATGTATATCATTATATTAAAAAAATCAGTCAAAACTTTTAACCATGTCAAATTACTTCTTAAAAATTGATAACTATTTGACCTCTCAAATAGTTACCAAATAGTTACTAATTTTCAAAGGTTAATTTGAAGGGGTTAGAAATTTTAGAACGAACTTATTTTTTAATATGATGATATACATATTGAGAAGATCTCATAAAAAAAATCAGTCCTTAGATGCATCATATGTGGACCCCACAGGAAGGGTGTTATAAGGGGCGTTCTAAGAGGGGGTGCAATAACCTCCCTCGTATATATATATTCTCTACAAAACTTTTTCGTTTCCATATAATCGGTGGACTGCTTTTTCTAAACAATATTTTAGTGCAATAGTTGTGTTCAACCATCTAGTTGTGAGGTCTATCTTTATTATTTATATGGTTCACCATAGTAATGGTTTCTTAGATATTACCTATATGAGTATTTAATTATCTGAGTTTGTGATTGCTTATGCAGGAAAGCCCACCAGTGGATTTGTGATCATCTTGTATATTGCAGGCAGTGGAGGGATCCATGAAATAGCTTCTGTCCTCTACCTTCTGCACGGCTTCAGCGGAGTGTGTATATATTTTGTGTGTATTTTTACGCTTATATGTAGATCATAACTTCTATAATTTCTGCAGTCAGGGTGTTGCTGTTGTAAATTCAAGTAATATTGGGACAAGAATAGTTTTAGGCCAGCGAAACGTCCTTGCGATTTGAAGTTAATGAAGTGTACAATGGCTGTTCCATGATCTCCTCTCAGGAGTTGGGTAAATGAAAAAAAAAGACAACAAGGTAGGCATAAGTTGATTCTTTTGGAGGAGATTCTTCATTTAGGCTGTGCTTGGTATCTAGTGAGTTTTTGGGAAAATTCACAACCTAAAATTCTATTGAAATTACTTTAGTTTTGGTTGTATAAATGCAATTATTACACCAATTTATATATAAANAACAAAATGGGAGGTTACTTGTGTTGGAGAAAATAGGGTCTGGATTAAATTGTGCAGCGGAAACAAATAACTATTTTTCCTTCACAGGATCACATAAGGATGCATGAGTTAAAAAAATAACTTGAAGATCAGATACATACCGGTTAAACGCTTGCATGTAATCCCAGATCTTCCTCCCACATTCTGGATCAGTCGTCGAAAACCTGAAAAGATATAACAACTTTATTTCGGCCATAACTCTCTAACAGTTGATCCGATTCGCCTATATGATATATCCTTTTTGTAGGAAATCGAATTTTCTACAACTTTGCGTGAAATAGCGAATCTCCAATTCTGCTCCGAAATACCTGAAAACGCAATTTTAAATTCCGACAGGAATATATTACGAATTTTAGGTTTCTAAAACCATAAAGGTCATAACTTGAATTCTAAATTGGGAGAGAGTTTTAGATACACAAGTTAGGGTAGGCTATCTTATGAACCCTATCTCTATTTATAGAGAAATACTCTCTTCCCATATCTTTAGCTCCAAGTTAGGTCCATATGGGCCCCACTTACTTAAGCTTTTGATTTATTACTTTGAGGTCTATATATCTCATATAATTCTCAAATAATAAATCTAATAGCAGTTAAGTCCACTAAATAACTGCAACTGAATACTCTCAAATAAATAAATATTATTTAGAAGCCCTTCACTCGTTATACCAACAAATAGCCCTCCACTTAACTGATATTCATAATATACACTAAGGTAACATTAACTATTAATGTCAGCACCTTTCGAGTAATTACATCTTAGTCCTTGCCTGTCATATCATACCATTATAATTATTCTAATAATCCAATAAACATTTTATAGGATCACTACGCAGTCTAGAATAATTAATACTCTTGATTAGGCTCTCAAGGGAATATCATTTTGGTGTGGATTCCTTATTGACACAAAGTAATCCCACTAAGTGATTTCGAGCACCCAACCTACCCAGAATATTGGATCACGTTTGCGTTGTCTGACCTCACTGTTTNAGGGTCACTTGGATTTTTTTTTTTCGAACACCGAGAGAACCATAAACAAAATGGGAGGTTACTTGTGTTGGAGAAAATAGGGTCTGGATTAAATTATGCAGCGGAAACAAATAACTATTTTTCCTTCACAGGATCACATGAGGATGCACGAGTTAAAAAAATAACTTGAAGATCAGATACATACCGGTTAACCGCTTGCATGTAATCCCAGATCTTCCTCCCACATTCTGGATCAGCCGTCGAAAACCTGAAAAGATATAGCAACTGTATTTCGGCCATAACTCTCTAACAGTTGATCCGATTCGCCTATATGATACATCCTTTTTGTAGGAAATCGAATTTTCTACAACTTTGCGTGAAATAGCGAATCTCCAATTCTGCCCCGAAATGCCTCAAAACGCAATTTTAAATTCCGACAGGAATATATTACGAATTTTAGGTTTCTAAAACCATAAAGGTCATAACTTGAATTCTAAATTGGGAGAGAGTTTTAGATACACAAGTTAGGGTAGGCTATCTTATGAACCCTATCTCTATTTATAGAGAAATACTCTCTTCCCATATCTTTAGCTCCAAGTTAGGTCCATATGGGCCCCACTTACTTAAGCTTTTGATTTATTACTTTGAGGTCTATATATCTCATATAATTCTCAAATAATAAATCTAATAGCAGTTAAGTCCACTAAATAACTGCAACTGAATACTCTCAAGTAAATGAATATTATTCAGAAGCCCTTCACTCGTTATACCAGCAAATAGTCCCTCCACTTAACTGATATTCGTAATATACACCAAGGTAACATTAACTATTAATGTCAGCACCTTTCGAGTAATTACATCTTAGTCCTTGCCTGCCATATCATACCATTATAATTATTCTAATAATCCAATAAACATTTTATAGGATCACTGCGCAGTCTAGAATAATTAATACTCTTGATTAGGCTCTCAAGGGAATATCATTTTGGTGTGGATTCCTTATTGACACAAAGTAATCCCACTAAGTGATTTCGACCACCCAACCTACCCAGAATATTGGATCACGTTTGCGTTGTCTGACCTCACTGTTTGGTAGATCAAAGTGAGTAGAAACCAACTTGTAGGGTATACTCTGCTCTCAGGATTTAGGACATTTGCAATCAGCAAGTTTTACAGAATCTTTTTATATGCTGACAATAATATAAAAAGTATTCTGTCTGACCTGTTCAGTGTATTCCTAATACACCAACACACTGACTTAGAGTCGCCACTCCGGTGATGGAGATACATCACCCTATAATATAGAAGTCTAGTGTGTTATAGTCTTATCAGATGAATTGTTCAGATTCATCACTGACTATGAACTATACAAGAATATGAGGAACCAGTAAATTACATCTCTCCATGTATGAACACTTCATACAAATAATTTACTTACAACATCATCTTGTGAACAACCCTTAATCCATCATATGAATAAAGTAATAATATAATATCATGCTCATTAATAAATATAATTTATCAATGTTGTCAATTTAAATTATTTTAGGGCACAAACCCCAACAATCTCCCACTTGCACTAAAAGAATTTAATGTCATACTAGCTACTTATCTGATTATAATAAGATTCGTATGTGACACTTGTTTCATCATTATGAAACCTGCATCTGTAAGTATTCTCATCAGTTTGAGAATCAAAACTACCAAGCAGAGCTTTAGATTAGAGGTTCTACTAAGTTTCTTACAAATACAATCTTGGCTAACCATCTCGCCTAAACAAAGTCTTTAGCATCCGTGGTAGACAATCTCCCACTAGATGATATCCACCAAGATATCCAGGAATAAAATTTCTAGAATCTGAATCTGACACAAGGTCAGAATTAATGCAACCAATTATAACACTAACATGTAGACTATTTTGTAACTCCGAGTCCAACTGAGATTAT
>MVGT01004501.1:41363-98987 GCA_002174775.1 Macleaya cordata
TGATCTAGCAAAGCTTGATCACTAGAATGAAAGAAAATCTCAAAAAGTCCTTTTACATTAACGTTCATTAGATAATCAAACCTTAATAATATTTCATGTATCATTATAAATGATCATTATATCATTACTATATAGCTATAAAAACACTACTACTTACTATCCACATCTTATACATAGCCCATCCATATTTAATTGAAATCAACTAACTTGATTTTCTAATTAAATTGGATGCATCAACTTTGAGACATCTACTTCTGTAATAAATGTACAAAGTACTAATGGCCTACTGTAATGATCTTTATCTGGCTTGATTGCAAATGCCAATGTCAATATGCCTCTTGGGAGGATAATATCAACATTATTCGCGATCTAAGAATATTCTGTTAAATTAATCAAGACTGCCAATGATGTGNAAGTAATCCCACTAAGTAATTTCGACCACCCAACCTACCCAGAATATTGAATCACGTTTGCGTTGTCTGACCTCACTGTTTGGTAGATCAAAGTGAGTAGAAACTAATTTATAGGGTATACTCTGCTCTCAGGATTTAGGACATTTGCAATAAGCAAGTTTTACAAAATCTTTTTATATGCTGACAATAATATAAAAAGTATTATGTCTGACCTGTTCAGTGTATTCCTAATACACCAACACACTGACTTAGAGTCGCCACTCCAGTTATGGAGATACATCACCCTATAATATAGAAGTCTAGTGTGTTATAGTCTTATCAGATAAATTATTCAGATTCATCACTGACTATGAACTATACAAGAATATGAGGAACCAGTAAATTACATCTCTCCATGTATGAACACTTCATACAAATAATTTACTTACAACAGCATCTTGTGAACAACCCTTAATCCATCATATGAATAAAGTAATAATATAATATCATGCTCATTAATAAATATAATTTATCAATGTTGTCAATTTAAATTATTTTAGGGCACAAACCCCAACAACTTGGCCTCTTCTGGGAATCAGACGAGTTGCAGATACAGCAAGGCCAAAAACACCCAAGTACCACGAGGTTTTTTTTCTAATAAAAAATAAAAGGAGGAACGGAGACCGGTTTTCTTCTTTTTCTTTTATAGTGGTTAATTTTTGTTAGAAGTCAATAGTTATTTTTGTTAGAAGTCAATAGTATTAACAAAGGGTTAAGAGTGGTTAAGTGATAATTAAATTATGGATAAGTAGAAGACAGGTGTCTCAATGCTAGGTAGGAGACAGAGAAGGGACAGGAAAAAGTGGATAGAAGATTTGGACTCATAAGTTTGTGCATGCAAATACAAAATTCGAGGTTTCCTTGTGGTTTTCTGTTCAGAAGACCCTTTGCATTGGAGATGATGTAAGGAATCTTCCGAGGGTGTCGGTGTGTGCAGCGTGTTGGGGTGTCAAGTCTCACCCGAAGGGTGGGGACAACCCACGATTTCAGAAAATGCAAAAAGAACTTTTTTTTGCATATCATTATCAAGGAAGTGTAGTCTTTCCGTCTCGAGTCCACCACCTCTTATAAGTAGGGACAATTAGTGATATGCCTTCAAAAAAATAATCGTTTTTGTGATACATCCCCATTTTAATTGAAATTAGGGATATACTATCAAATTAATAGTTTCTGTTAAAAGAGACGTTTAGTGTCCACGTGCATAACACATAATGAGCTATTTTACCAAAATGCCCTTACGTGTTGTGCATGCGAACAAGTACTTGAAGCTTTTTTCGAAAAGACCAAAGTACCCCTGAGTTCTCTCCCTCTTCTAACAATCCAACGACTAGGACAATGTCATGATCCAACGGCCAAGACCTTGGGAGGTCGTTAATGGTAGACTTGGCAAAATCAACTCTAACCCGCCAACCCGACCCTAATAACCTGGACCTAACTCGATCCGCCAATTAAATGGGTCGAGCTAGGATTGGGGTTTTTCAACCCGCCAAAATATAGGGTTGATTTGTGTAACCTGCGAGCCAACCCGCCTAAGCAAACATTAATTAGGATTTTGATAAAATTATTTTGATTCCACTCATTCTCTCTATATAAAACCTTATTTAAGTCTTCATTAAAGCTTCATTATAATTCCATTTGTTCTCTCTTAATTAAAACTTATTTCTTCTCCCTCTTAATTAAAACTTAATTAATAAAAATTAAAACAATAGAGAATATTAATATATATGGTTATTAGAGTTAGGATTATGGTTACTAGGGTTAGGGCTAGGGTTGGAGAAATTGACCCATTTAATAAATGGACTAGGTTTAGGGTTGAGGCTTCCTAGCTCGAAAACCCACCAACCCTAACCCTAACCCTAGCTCGTTGCCAGGTCTAGTTAATGGCGCTAGCTAAAAGAGAAAAGCAGGAAGCAGGGAAAGTAAAGAACGAGAGAGAGAGGGGATAGTTGCAGAGAGAACGTGAGGGAGAGGATATGGGAGAAGAGATAGAGGCAGTGAAGGAGAAAAGGAGACTTCATCAATGTCTTTTCTGGTCCCACTATTTTTTGCCATACCCCACCACCATCATCTCCCACTTGAAACACAAAATTTTATACCCACCACCACCATGAACACCGGCACCACTAACACCATCACTTGTAACAATTTAATTAAAAAAATCCCAGTAAAATTCAACTTCCAATTCACCACCTTTAATCTTTCCATTTCCTTTAAATTTCCAAGCCAATCTCTTCCAATTGAGAAACATATTTATAGTGGGTTTTCATGTTTGAATCATGAATTCTTTTTTTTCTTTGTACTTTTTGTCCATGATTTTTCTTCTTTATAATTGTTTGGGGTTTTAAGATTTTGTTTCAAACCTAGGGCTTAAGATGGTGAAATAGCATAAGATAAGAAGAGGGTGAGACTCTCTTCACAATTAAACAAACAACCCCATCAACGTTTACTTGTCAAAATTCCACCACCATTGTCAATCCTAAGTTCATGTATTCATCCCAACTTATTTAAGTCTAATTTTTAAGTACGAGATTTATAACCAACTCTTTCATTCCAAAATAAAGAAACAACAAAACAAAAACCTACAAAAGTACTTAGAGAATCATTTGTTCTCATGAAGATATTCAAAGCCAGATCATTTTCCTTTTAAAAAATTTGTATAGATGCCTTAAAATTGAAACAGATGAACAAGATGAAACTAGGGTTTTCTACAGAAATCTCAAATTTGTGTATAGATTTCATCCACCTTCTCTCTGGTGTCCCTCTCTATCTCTTCTCCTCACCCTCACCATCTATTTGCAACTCCCCCCTCCCCCTCTCTCTCTCTCTCTCTCTCTCTTTCTCTCTTAATAAATTATAGAACCCAGACTTTGTATCTTCACAACTTGTGAGATCGTATCAGTATTATTATCTATATAAATAGGTTACAACTCCAACTAAAGTCTGCCTAGTGTGACCATGTTTGTTACAATGGTCACAAAAGGGCCTTGGGCGTTTGTTCTTCGAATACCGGTTATCATATTTAGTAACATTAAGTGCTGCAGATTCAATATTAGGTACCCAATGAGTGTTAAGAACTTGTTGTTCTTCTTCTTGACGTACCAAACTGTAGATCTTTGTTGCAATAGGAAGCGGATCAATGAGTAATATTTGGCTGCGTACACTAGCGAATCGGTCATGGAGCCCTTGGAGGAATTCCATAGCCCGATCTTGATGATGAAAGTCGTTAGAAGTTTCCCAGCACCACATATACATGGCTCATGTGGTCGGATAGAATCCAACTCGTCCCAGAGTGATTTGAGACGAGTGTAGTATGCTGAAACCGAAAGATCATCTTGACGAAGTGAAGTAATTGCCTGCTTGAGTGAATAAATCTTTGGTGCATTTGAATGAGAAAACCGAGTCTTCAAGTCTTGCCAAATGGCAAAAGCTGAATCAGCATAGAGTATGCTAGATCGAATCTCTGGTGCTACTGAGTTAGATATCCAACTTCCTACTAGGTCATCACAACGCTTCCAACATTCATACAGAAGAGGTTCGGTAGGCTTTTGGATTGAGCCATCCACGAATCCAAGTTTGGATTTTGCGTTGAGTGCCTTGGTGATTCCACGTACCCAGGTGCCATAGTTATCACCTGTAAGTACTGGAGAGAAGAAGACTATTGTTGGACTATCTGATGGATGAATAATATAAGGATCAGTAGCCTTGGGGTTGTTCGAAGTCTGAGCAGTCGTTTCAGAGGAAGTGGTTTCAATGATGGGTGTCGATTCCATGATGATGTCGTTGATGCAAGTGTGAAAGAAAACAAAAGGAGATGGAGAAAACTAATAAAGTAAGTTGGAATCTAGCTTTTGTTAAAGCTCTGATACCATAATAAATTATGGAACCCAGACTTTGTATCTTCACAACTTGTGAGATCGTATCAGTATTATTATCTATATAAATAGGTTACAACTCCAACTAAAAGATATACATTAGTTTACAAATGAAATGCACTAGCCAATAGAAAGGAGTCCTACAAGTAAAGAAGATTATCTACAATAAAAACCGGTACAAGAGATACAAAAGATAAAGAGGAATCTTATATCTTCATTCTTTATTCACCTCTTCTTGCTTTAAGTAACTTTGCTCGTGATAAGCATGGTCCCACAGCTAGTTGTTGTAGCTGATATGATGATGTAGCTTATGTGGAACATGACGTGTAATATCTCCCGTTCTCTCCTTGCAACTCTTCCTTCTCCCTCTAGCTAGCCGTCATTAATAACCTCTGAAGGTCTTGGTTGTTGGATCAATGTCCAAAAATGGGTTTTGGATACGGCTAAAAACCGTGAGTATAAGCCTGTAGTCACGGTTATTCATTTCTGAAATTGCGTGACCACAGGCCGCGTGACCAATTTTGGTCACGGTGTACATACCATAACTATTTTCCCCTTCTAAACCGTGTCTAAATTTGCACTACCGTGACCAAATCATTATTGGAATAGTTACTCTATTGTTTTATGATCACACCAATGTACACAACACCGTGACCAGCATACCATTTATGTATGTATTGGTCACGGACACCATCCTAACATCGTGACTAATATCAACATTCTTGGTCAACTGGTCACGGTGTTAAAAATAAAAACTGCAACCAATTGACGATTGATATAAGTATTGGCCGCAGTTTTTTGTGATCACCGTGACTGAATTTGAACATTTGCTTTATTAGACACGGTGTTTAATAAAAAACCGTTACAAAAAACTTTTGGTCACTTCTTTCCACCGTGTCCAAAAACCTGAGTATTTTAAAAAAAAATTATTTTTATACTGACAGTGCCAGACAACCAAAAATAACCTGCAAATAAGCAAACACAACAATAAACCAATAAATATCTGAATCCAAACTTTTAATAATTCAAATCATATGTTTGAAATTACAAATTTCAAAGTTCAAAAAAAATTGTAAAGTTACAATCTTTTTATTAAAAAATTATAAAGTTACAACCATTTCTAAGTACCATTTATAAAAGTCTCCAAAAGAGTGAAAAAAGTCGTGTCCAACAACAACAAAATAAAAAAAAATACATAGTGAAAAAAGCTCTAAAATAATCTGAAACCATAAACCCATAAGCAAATGCTAAACCTAGGCGATGTGTATTCAGAGTCCATCTTCGATGAGGACTGGACTCGCTGCTAGGATTGAAAGTAGAAACCTTCATCTTCCAAATCCTTGCCTCCTACGCCGAAGAGAGATCCCCATAATCCCTAATTAAAACCCCCAAGAAAGAAGGAGAGAGAACCGATTAAATAAAAGGAGAGAGGGAGGAAAAAAGAGTGAAGAAAGAGAAAGAGGTTAGGAGAACATACCAGTAGAGACAATTTTAACGGCGGTGCTCTAGCCAGCAGCCTCTAGTAGAGAACCAAAGTGGGAGAGAAGAGAAAAAAAAATCATAGAAAAGAAAAATGGCCTAAAGGCCTTCTTATATATCGCATGGGTCATCGCGCGGAACCAAGTAAAAAAAAAAGGAAATTTAGTTACGGGTTAACACACCATGACTCATTTTACATAAAAAGTAATTTCTATCAGTAAAACAAGACCAATTTGATTAGTTACATAATTCTAAACCACCGGGACAAAAAAATCTACATATTTTTACTTTAAGGAAAATACATTAGTCACAGGACACCTTAAACCGTGACTTATAAAATAGACGTATTAGTTACATTTGAATGGAAATCACGTATCTATAAAACATTAGACACGGTAAAAAAAACCGTATCTAATTATAGGTATACATTGGTCACATGATTAACTTATAACCACGACCAACATTCTTAATGTGCACCGTTTTCAGACACGGTGATTACAGTTCTTCACTTATACCGTTACCAAAATCTCTACGTCCTTCGTTAGTCACGGTGTTTGTTGCCACCGTGTCGCTTCAAATTTTTTAACCGTGACTAAAAGCCATTTCTGTACTAGTAATTAGCTGTTGGATTAGTAGAAGAGGATGATACCAAGTATAAAAGACTCATGGGTACTTTTGTATTTTTGAAAAAGAGGGCCTCAAGTACTTCAAGTGCATAACATGTGAGGACATTTCAATAAAATAGCTCATCACGTGTTGTGCACATGTCACTTAACGTCTCTTTTAATGGGTAAATTTTGCATGTGGGCATATTATGGATGGGTCCTAAGGGCACAATCAGAAAACCACACCTGTCTCTACTAATTAATACTATTTTTATGGAATCGAGGAAAGACAATTTTACTTCCTAAAATACCTTTTTCAACAAACGGGTCTCCCTTCTCCAATCTCCACAGAATTTCACCGTCAAATCTTCAATACTGTCAACACAAATATCTCATTCACTGAATTCAATCACATGGTAGTCGACCAAGTCAAGCCTTGATTCTTTCTCTATTCAAATTATTAAATCTCAACAGCTAAACTGATATTGTTATCTCTATTTTGAATTTTGAATTTGTATTTTAAATTTGTAACAACTTACTGTTCATATGTATTATAAATAGAGATGTGTACTCACACCGATTGTGTGTGAGAGAGAGATTCAATTATTTGTCTTTACTTGGTATCAGGCCTTTGATCCTTCAAAGCCACTTTTTTTTTCTGCTAGCTCAGCTCTTATTGTCTCTCTTTTTACCTATCGCAATGGCTGCTTCCACCACCACCATTCAAAACCTCCACATCAACCATTTGATCTCTATTAAGCTTGATGAAACTAACTACCTACTGTGGCTAACTCAGTTTAAGCCTCTCCTAAAAGGATACAAACTTCAAGCGTATATTGATGGAACCCTTCCATGTCCCCCACGTACCCTGCCTGACTCCACCGAAGTCAATCCTGACTTCACCAAATGGGAGGAGCAAGACCAGATCCTTCTCGGCTGGTTGCTCTCATCCCTCTCTGATACAGTCCTCTCTCGTCTTGTTGGATTGTCCACTTCACGAGAAGTTTGGATTGCCCTTGAAAAGTGTTTTGCACCCAAGACCCGTGCTCATCATATGCACCTCCGCCGAGAACTTCAGACCTTGCGTAAAATGATGTAACAATATTTTTCCTATGTTAAGCAACTATTTGATGCTCTTGTTGCCTCGGGTAACCCCATTACTGATAATGATCTTCAGCAAGCTATTTTGAGTGGCCTTGATCAATCCTACGATGCTATCGTAACCTCTTTAACTACTCTCGTTACTGTTGACATGGATGAATTTTTTGCTCACTTGTTGACCTATGATATGCGTCTTGAGCTGCAAATGGCATCCTTACAGCAGCCCCACGCCAATGTTGCTACCACCAATCGTGCATCTAATTCTCGCTCTCAAACCTTTGATTGTTCAGCCACGCGCTCAAGTAATCGTGGTCGTAATCAGCCACATCCCCGATCCAACAACACTCAACAACCACATCTTCAGGGCCCAACTATGTTGGAAACGTAATCACGTCGCTTCTGATTGCTGGTTCCGTTTTAACAAAAAGTATGTTCCTCCAACCAATCAACCACCCACAGCATACATTGCTGCCCCTAGTTCCTCTACTGATTGGGTTACGGACACAGGTGCTACTCACCATTTAACTCCTGATCTCAGTCGGTTGAATATCCGCCATGAATATGATGGAATGGAACAAGTTCAAGTTAGTAATGGTAATGCGCTCCCCATTACCAACGTTGGTAATGCCTCTTTTACCCACAACTCTAGAACTTTTCAACTAAACAATGTTTGTCATGTTCCCCAAATCAAAGCAAACCTCTTATCTTTTTCGAAATTTAGTAAAGATAATGATGTGTTCTTTGAATTTCACTCCTCTTTTTTTGTTGTGAAGGACTGCCACACGAGGACAATACTATTGCAAGGCAGGATTAGGAATGGACTCTATCGACTTGATGATGTTCAAGAGTTGAATAACCTGGTTTCTCCAAGTGCATTAGTTTCAGAATCTGTGCCCCTTTGTCACCAACATTTAGGCCACCCCATGCTCCGCACCGTGAATAAAATAATTAGTGATTGTTCCCTTCCTATTTGTAGTAGCTCAATAAATTTTTGTCATTCCTACCACATTAGTAAGAGCAGGAAGCTACCTTTTCCTTCTAGTAGCACTACTTATAATGAACCTTTTATTGTTTCTGATTCGTGGGGGCATGTTCCTTATCTTTCACGCAATGGTTTTCGCTATTATTTATTACTTATGGATGTGTATTCGCACTACACTTGGATCTATCCATTAGTTCGTAAATCTGATGCCTTACCCACATTTATTCAATTTAAATCTCTAATAGAGAATTTAGTGGGACATAAAATTAAATGGTTTCAATTTGACAACGGAGGCGAATATCGAAAATTCACATCATTTCTCAATCAAAACGGTATTCTCCATCGTTTTTCTTGCCTCCATACGTCCCCACGAAATGGCATAGCTGAGAGACGACACAGACACATTACTGAATCTGGTCTTTCTCTATTATACCATGCCTCTATGCCAACTGATTTTTGGAGTGAGGCCTTTACCACGGCTTGTTATCTAATTAATCGTATCCCTTCAACCCAACATACCAAGTCTCCCCTAGAAATCTTATTCAACCAACCACTAGACTACAAATTTCTCAAAGTATTTGGTTGCTTATGTTATCCCTACCTCCGTCCATATGCAAATAACAAACTTTAACCACGTTCTTTAGATTGTACGTTCATTGGTTATAGTAGTGTTCACAAAGGTTTTTTATGTCTTCATCGTCCAACAAACCGGATTTGCATCTCTCGACACGTCAGGTTAGAAGAAGATTCTTCTCCTTTTTCTATGTCACAACATGTTGCATCACCACGTGCATCTTCACATCATCACCTTTCCACCCATATGCTAGCTGCCCCACCATTAAGACATTTAAATAATCTTCACCGTCAACCACAATCTACCACTTCTTCACCTAATCTACCCATTACAACTACCTCTCCAACCACCTCATCCTCCCCAATCTATGTTGAACAACCTACTATCACCCATCCACTCATTAACCCAGCTTATAAACAACCCCAATCCTCACCCACAACAGAACCTCATCCTTCCCATCCCATAGCAGAACCTCTGGAGCCATCATTACCAGCAGCTAGTACATCTTCACCCACTCGATCCTCACTCCCAGTAGATCTCAACACAACTAGTGTGTCATCACACTCACTTAGGACCCCTCCACCACCAACTGAAGCATCAACTTCCATACCATTACCTGCTGCTTCTACTCCTCATACTGCTCACCCAATGGTGACCTGCGCACGTGCTAGAATTCACAAACCCATTAAAAAATTATGTCTAACAGTTACCAAGCACCCCTTGTAGGTACTTGATGATATAGAGCCAACGAGTTACACCCAAGCTTCCGGTAACCCAAGTGGCGTCAAGCCATGAACGAGGAGATAAATGCTCTTCTCAAGAATGCTACTTGGAAATTGGTTCCGTTTAAACCAGGGATGAATATTGTTGGCTCGAAATGGGTTTTTCGAATTAAAAAGAAAGCAGATGGTTCTCTTGAAAGATATAAAGCAAGGCTCGTTTCAAAAGGCTTTCATCAACAAGAGGGAATCGATTACGGTGAAATGTTTAGTTCGGTAGTCAAACCGTGTACCATTAACCTAATTCTCTCCATTGCTCTCATGCATAATTGGATGATTCGACAACTTAATGTGCAAAATGCATTTTTGCATGGTTTCTTAGATGAGGAAGTGTTTATGAAACAACCAGTTGGATATGTCGATTCCCGTGTACCTAATTATGTTTGCAAACTCCAAAAATCATTATATGGGCTTAAGCAGGCACCACGGGCATGGTTCTCTCGACTCAGTCAACACCTACTTAATCTTGGTTTTCAAGGTTCAATTTCTGATTCCTCTCTATTTATTCATCGCTCAGATGATTCAATTATATATATTTTGATTTACGTTGATGACATAATTGTCACTGGTTCAAATTCATTTGCCATTCAGCAATTAATATCTGATTTGAGGAAAGTGTTTGCCATTAAGGATTTGGGGCCTTTAACATACTTTTTGGGTGTTGAAGTGATTCCCCAAGAAGCTGGTATTATTCTCTCTCAGAGGAAATATATAACAGATCTTTTATGTCGCTCCCACTTTGATGGCGTGAAGCTAATTACTACTCCATTGGCTGCCCCAATACGGCTTCACAAGTTTGGAAGTACTCAGTTTTCAGACCCTACACTTTATCGCAGTATAGTTGGTGCTCTACAGTACCTTCATCTCACCCGTCTAGATATTTTCGTAGCTGTGAACAAGGTTTGCCAGTTTATGCATGACCCCTATGAGGAGCACTGGGCTATAGTTAAACGCATTTTGCGTTATTTGAAGCATTCCCTTAATTATGGTCTCTATCTCTGTAGACCTACAAATATCATGTTGAATGCTTACTCTGATGCGGACTGGGCTGGCAATTTTGATGATCGACAATCAACCAGTGGTTATTGTATCCTTTTTGGGAGATATTTAATTTCTTGGAGTGCGCAGAAACAGAAAACTGTTTCTAAGTCTAGTATCGCAGCATTGCCATTGCTACCTCTGAACTGGTTTGGATTCAATCCCTTTTGAAAGAGCTCGGTATCACACCTCCTCTGCCGTCATTATGGTGTGACAACCTTGGTGCGACGTACCTCACTGTTAATCCTATTTTTCATGCCCGGACAAAGTATATTGAAATAGATTATCACTTTGTCCGGGAGTGTGTTGCCCGAAAGCAACTTGAAGTCAAGTTTTTTTTCCTCTAATGATCAATTGGCCGATATATTTACGAAGGGTCTTGGTTCTCCGCGATATCAACTTCTTCGGGACAAGTTAACCATTCGGCCACTCCTACTTAACTTAAGGGGGGGTGTCAACACAAATATCTCATCCACTGAATTCAATCAAATGGTGGTCGACCAAGTCAAGCCTTAATTCTCTCTCTATTCAAATTATTAAATTTTAATTTTGAATTTTGAATTTGTATTTTAAATTTGTAACAATTTACTGTTCATATGTATTATAAATAGAGATGTGTACTCGCAATGAGAGAGATTCAATTATTTGTCTTTACTAATACTTTCTCTATAGGTTTGTCTATCCCTCTCCTCTCCTCTCTCTTTCTTCCTCTCTTCTCTCTACTCTCTCTATATTGCTCTCTCTTTCTCCTTTTGTTTTACTCCATCCGTTTCTCTTTCTCCTTTTCTCTCTCTCCTTACTGAAATAGCAGAAATTGTAGATTGAAATTGCAATCTCTTTTTCCTTTAATTTTTCGATTCTAGGTTAGAACACAATAAAAAATTGCATAGATGTTCTCTCTCTCTCTCTCATTTCTAAGATTGCAAAAAATTGCAAACCAAAAAACTCTTTCCTTCATGAAATTTCATAAAAATTACAGATCTGAAATCCTCTTTTTTTAGATCTCAATATACAAAAATTTATTTTAAAAATAAAGGACACTCAAAAATTTTATTGACGCACTCAATGCATCTAATTGATTTTTACAGCAAAAATGTCAAATGAAATTTTAAAGTTTGTGACAGAGTTTCGTTAGACTTTAAACAACAAAATCAGGAGAGAGATTTTTAAGAGACATTGTACAGATAAGAATTAGAGTAGAGAGAGGGGAAACTATTAAGAAGATTGAAGATTTTGTACACATCTTTAATGTCCTTTTATCTTTCTTTTTTTTTTCTTTTTCTTTTTACATTTTGATCTTTGAGGTTCCAAAATCTCTAGTTTGATGTTAGGATTGAAGATTGGAAGGTGGAGTTTTAAGTGGAGAAGGAAAGTCCATTGGATTTAGTCAATAGGGTTGAAAAGGGTATTTTAGGAAGTAAAATTATCTTCCTTGATTCCATAAAAATAGTATTAATTAGTGGAGACAGGTGTGGTTTTGTGATTGTGCCCTTAGGACCCCATCCAGAATGTGCCCACATCTAAAATTTACCCTGTTTTAACAGAAATATTAATTTAGAGGTATATCCTTAATTTCAATTAAAATAGGGGTATATCGCAAAAGCAATTATTTTTTGGGGGTATATCGCTAATTGTCCCTTATAAGTACTAAAGTTGTGCTTAGCCGAAAACAAGATTGGAAAAACAAATCGGGGGATCAAAGCTATGACGGACCAAATGTTTATTTTCTTTTCTTTCTTTTTCCTTTATGTCAAAGTAGCGTTTGCCCTCGTAACGCTTGACAAGTTTATCATAGCCACATCCAGAAAGCTGAAATATATCAGCCAAGAAGGCATACAGCATCAACTACTTTTAAGGGGTGATGATTATTTTTTGCCACTAATTAGTTGTTGGCCTACATAAAATACTCTTTATTTATCACTATGTTTGTCATAAAATAAGTTCCCCTATGTTTGTCATAAAATAGAGATTCAAAATATTTTAGTCGTTCACAACATGTGAATGACGATTAGATTATTATTGATATATATGATTGTACAAATAAGATAAAGACTAATTATTGTTACAAGACTAAAAAGAGATAAAACCTAACTAAGAAAAGATAAGCATCTGAGATTTTACAAACGTGAGCTAATTTACAAGAAGTCTAATTTGACTAGAGTCCTCCTTAGTTGTTGTGATAAGCTTTGGCAGTTGTATCTCCAGTAGGACTCCTTGTTGATTGAGTGATCACCCCATCTGATGTGTCATGTGAACATGTGGGACCACTTACTTATAACGTGGCTCATGCATTTGCATGCATGAGAATATTCTGTCACGTAAGAGTTTGGCTTAGAATTTATTCACTACCAAGTAACCTCTAGAAAAAACGTGTACAATTGATAATAATTTCCAAATAAAATTCTTTCTTTTATGAAAAACCTCTAATGATGTTTTATTAAATATCCTCCATACTGCATGACCAAGGAGAGAATTTATAAAACAAATAGTACTTTGGGGTATTATTCTTACACCTTTTTTGCCATCACAATTTATCACCACCAAATCCAAATTTGATCTTCCCAAACATGCAGAACATCTACATAATAAAAGAACCAGAAAATCCTGATTCCTGAAACTTGTGACCCAATCAAAACATGAACACTAACCCCCTTTGTCTAAGAATCAAATCTCCCAAAGTTGAGCCCTATTTAATTTTCTATCTATACTACTATATAATGCAAATATTTGAGTAAAGCCTATTTTGCCAAAACTTCTTAAAATACCCTTATATGTATTTTTCTATTAACAAATTGTATATATAAAATTATAAATTGTTTATCAAATAAAGGGCGTAGTTGGTACTAAATAAAATTCTAGTATTAATTAACTCCACTATAAAATTAAATGAGTAATATGACACATTAATAAACAACAACTATAATTAAGGAACAAATCTAATGTAAAAATACGTGCAACGCACGTGCATAAAGTTTGTAAATTTTAATACCTAAACCAGAAGATACCTGAATAATTAATTCTATTAAAACACATAAAAAAACAGCTTTTAAATTAATCACTTTATCAAGGGATCCCTTCACTCACATGAAGCCTACTCTCCTACATACTCTAATAGGGGAGGTCGAAAGAGATGTGGCCCTTTTCTTTTCTTTTTTTTTCTTTTTTTCCTTTTTTTTTTTTAATTTTAGTGAGTTAGATAAGTACACTTCATAGCTGAAAAAGTATAAGGATTTGTATAAATTAAGTGAATGGCATACCCACTTTGTAGGGTACCCCACAATCCCAAAACGTTTTGGGGGTGATTAGTGAATATTTTAATGAACTTTAGCAGTGGGCTAGAACTTAAGCTAACATGCAAATGCTGGTGCAATTCTGGAACATAGAGAGAACTTTAAATTATATTTATGTATTTTTTAATACATATAGAACACAAATTTTAAGGTATTTTGCCAACTAATTTAACTGCCATAATTATTCCTCTGTTTTATAAAAAAAATGGGTTATAACGTGCATGAAGAGAGAGAGTGTACGGGAGAGATCTTAAAGCCACTCTAATTCATGGAAAGAGTAAGAATAGTTCTGACATGTGGGCCCTGCTTAGTATGCAGGAAAAATTCGCATCTGCAGTTATTCTTGGTCAAATTGATAAATCAGCTACTTGGTATGGTATTCCTTTGCTAGTTAGGATACCTATGGTCCTGTTTGTCCATGCAAACTACCACTACCACAGCTGTGGTAATTTACATTCTGCAAATTTTTCCTGCATACCAAGCAGGGTCGTGGTCCTTAATTAACTGCATGCACATTCTCAAAGACCAAAGTGGTGCCCACCTTTTTGAGTTTAATTTGATCAGTGTGCAAGAGAGAAAGTGTCACACTCTGATTTTCGGTACTTTAAATCCGATCCGATTCGGCGAGTCTGAAAACCAAGGCATGATTAGTGTAATAGATGTGTAAGTAAAAATATCGAATAAAACTCATTTACTTTACTTTTGAAAGACAATGAATTCAAAAAAATTTTACTAATGGTCTACCTTAGTCAATATTGGATACCTTAAAGTCAGGTCCAAGTCAACCAAGTCCAAGTAAAGGTCAACTTAAGTCTCTAGCTAAATCAAAGTCAAGTCAAGTCAACCAATATTTAGGTCAACGCTTATTGACTCGTCAAAAACATTCCAAATCAAAGAAAAATAAAAATTTAATGTTTGAATACAATTTATGTTTCAACTGCGCACAGTTGAGTAAAATGGATGTATCGATTTAACCGTAAATCCGAATTTTATAAATAAATTCATTATAGAAACTAGATTCACAGATCTACAAATTAACCAGAAATAGCCAGAGGCCAATTACGATCATAATGGGTCCAAATATGCGTCCGAAGTACTGATATGGACGTGTAAAAACTCAAAAAATATAATTTCAGTTTTTTAACAATATTCATAAAATCAGTAATTTTAAAGAAAAATTACTCTCTAACCAGAATCCAAAATACATGTTGTAATACCTTTTTGAAAAGGAAAAATTGAGAGTTATAACTTTGTTAGAAATAGACTCGACTCAATTTAGACCGAAACATGTCCAAAAATACTATTTTGTAAATCTGGCAGTATGAATTACGGGAATTATACAATTTCGTATAAAACCTAATTAATTCAATTATTCATGATGAAAATTAAATGTAAATTAATACATAAATTGTACAATAAACTTCATATATTGTTTTAATATTTTTATAAACTTAGATGTTAAGTTTTAAATTGTATAATTTATGTATTAATTTACATTTAATTATCATCATGAATAATTGAATTAATTAGATTTTATACGAAATTGTATAATTCCCGTAATTTATAGTGTCAGATTTACAAAACAGTTTTTTTTGGACATGTTCCGATCTAAATTGAGCCGAGTCTATTTCTAGCAAAGTTATAGCTCTCGATTTTTCCTTTTCAAAAAGGTATTACAACATGTATTTTGTATTTATGGTTAGAGAGTAATGTTTCTTTAAAGTTACTGATTTTACGAATATTGTTAAAAAGCTGAAATTATATTTTCTGAGTTTTTACACGTCCATATCAGTACTTCGGACGCATATTTGGGCCCCTTATGATCGGAATTGGCCTCTGACTATTTCTAGTTAAGTTGTCGATCTGTGAATCTAGTTTCTATAATAAATTTATTTATAAAATTTGGATTTACGGTTAAATAGATACGTGCATTTTATTCAAATGTGCGCAGTTGAAACAGAAATTGCATTCAAACATTAAATTTTTATTTTTCTTTGATTTGGAATATTTTTTAAGAATCAATGAACGTTGACCTAAATATTGGTTAACTTGACTTGAGTTTGATTTAGCTAGATAATTTCGAACTAAATTAAGGGTTTGGGTTTAAGGCTTTAAGGTTTTAGAGTTTTAGGGTTTTAAGGTTTTTGGGTTTGTTTGATAATGGGTGGCGGTGAAGGATCATACACATGTAGGAAGGTAAGATTACCTGTTTTTTGAACTTGGAAATACAATTTTGGGCAAACTAACCCTTAAACCTTTAGTTTACAGGTTACCCTCCTCATCAATTGAGTTGGTTCTCCGTGCAGGGACTTACGTCTAATATTTATATTTACAGTAGGGACTAATGTCTAATTTGTTTATTGTTAACCTCAAGATGTTTCTTTTTTCCCAGTGCCTTAGAGAGGAGCCAAAGTGTCAAATTTGCGACTCCATTGCCCACTTATCACTTGCATGTCCATTTATGTACACTCAGTGTAAGGCATCCAAATGCAATGGCATTCGCAAAATTATTTTATCCACTACCGAGAATAACCTAAATAGGTTGTTCTTAAAGTGTCAATATTCAGGTTATGGTGGTAGTTTTTAATGGTTGGATGACGCCATTCTGGAGAGCAGCGGTGTTGTGGGATGCAATGCAACACCGCCAAAGCAACATAGGTCACTTGGTTGTTTTGCGTGTGGTGAGTCCGATCATTGGAAGAAAAAATATCCGTGGGTTGGTTCTCCATGCAGGTATAGTTGTGAGGGCAAAAGAGAGGTGACGATTTCAAAGTGGGTTGGTTATGAGGGTGACAAGTACTTGGGCTACACCAAGTGTGAAGACACGCAGTGGCTTAGTGAGGCCAAGAAGTTGAAAGAGACACCTAAGTCTAGCGCCCCCTTGGCTACCATTCCAATGGGTGCCCGGAGTGTCATTGCCACCACATTAGAGGAATTTTGTACCAAGTTCCAGACCAATATGAATTTCAAAAAAAAAAATAATGTAGTTGTTGTAAGATTGTCAGACCTAATATGATAATGAAAAAAATTTGCTATCTTTGTACTTCGATTCAATATTGTTGCATACACCTGTTTTATAAAAAGATAACATATCATTACAATCTTAAAAAGGCATCACAAAACGTAGCTGTTTGTTTACAAAAAATTGCCATCTTCAAGCTACTTGGATTCAATATTGTTGCATGCACCTGTTTATGATTTCATAACATATCATTACAATCTTAAAAAGGCATCACAAAGCCTATCTGTTTGTTTACAAAAAAATTGCCATCTTCAGGCTAAAGACCAAAAAAACATGAACCTATCTTCATGCTAAAGACCAAATAAGCATGAGCCTGCTATCTTCATGCTAAATACCAAATAAACATGCTCCAACCTGCATAAATTACATTAAGAAATATTCTGAACATCATCCATCATCATCCAAGTCCAAAATAAGTGGTACTATCAACCACAAGGTATCATCATCCATAATAACTATTCAGAACTACCATCAAAATGACACACATAGTTTGTAAATTAACCAAATGTTCAAAAGCCATCAACAAAAATCCAAAAAAAAACCACCATCTGCCAATCTATATCTGTGGACCCTTGTCCTTAGACCTTCTCGGTTGTAACTTAGTCGTAAAACTAGCTTGTTGTGGTCAGGAAGGGCCTGCATTTTGCATGGGCATCTGTCCATGCACTCTTAAAAAATTGGCAGCAGTCTCTGGTGTTGTTGCATCTTGGGACATTGTTAAAGGAGCTGTAGAGACATGAGGCAAAGTAGAACCTGCCAACACACAATATGAGTAATACTAAAAAGCAACTTTATGAATTTCCAAAGGTTCCAAACACCAACTAAGTATGTTTTTGTGTTGCGTACTATTTGGTTTGAATGATTTGTTTTGAAAATAAGTTTGTTGTTTTACCTCTAGCCTTATTTTGCTTAAACTTTTTTGCTCTAGGCTTCTTTCCTTGTGCAGGTGGGCCTTTACAGGTCCTGTTGTTATGGCCATATCCTCCACATAAACTGCATTTCCTCTTAACACCAGTATAAGATTTCTATGGTTCATCCCAACCCCTCCTCCTTTGAGTCTTAGGCCTACCAGCTCCCCTACTCAACTTTGGTTCAAGCACCTTAAATTGTGGCTACAAATGAAAGTCAAAACATAAGGAAATGCAACCACATCATCACAGTGTAAGAAAATTTTTAAGAAAAAGTTAGATACTTACCTCACCCCACTCTTGGACAGGTGCCATTGGCTTAATGTAACCATCAAAAGCCTGAAGATAAGTGCTAACTTTATGAAACTCACTGCAATAACTGCAAAAACATCATGCACACAAGGTGTTAGTATAAGTCAATATATTAGAATCATATACAGTAAATTAATACATACACAAATGAATCAAATTTACTCCACATATTTGATCCTCTGCCTGTTTAGAACTGAATGTTCCAAACATTATATGTACAGGTTTTCTCATCAATGTTCACAGTCCATCTCTTTCCAGTGCTAGTCTCACTAACACTGAACAGATGATCACTAGCTCCATGAACTCTATAGAAACAGATGTTCTCCTTCAAACCCTCTATTATCTTTGTTGCTCTAGGCACTAACCCAGTAGGGTCCCAAGTCCTAGCTCTCATTCTCCTCTCGTATAGCAAAGACATCATCATAAGATGGAACTTGTCCACTAATGAAACTAGTGGCAACTCTCTGAGATCCAAAATCCATCTATTGAAACTTTCTGAAAAATTATTTGTTATCACATTTAGTGGATTCATCAAAATGAGATCTTGCCCAACACTCAACTTTTGCATTTGAATGAAACCAATTGTAAGCATTCTCATCCACTTTTCTTAGTTCCTCTGCTGCCTCTTCATATTGTGCCTTGGTGTAAGCCTTTGCTGCCTTCCAAGCTAATTGCATCAAATGGTCACCTTTGTGTTTTTTGTTCAAATTTCCATAATAATGCCTGAAACAGTTTCTGTGAGGATGATCTTTGAAAACATCTCCAACAGTCTTTAGTAGGCCTTCTGCCTATCTGAAACAAATGAAATTGTACCAGGGTGAGAACTGATTCTCTCCTTCAAAATAATAAGAAACTCATACCAAGTCTCATATGTCTCTGAATGACATAAATATATGGCTAATGGAAATAGACCATTATTCCCATCCAGTGCCGTGGCTTCCAAACACACTCCCCCAAACTTGCCCTTTAAGAAACAGCCATCCAACCCAACTAATAGTCTACAAGCAGCTACAAACCCATCAAGGAATGGTTTGAAACCAATGCAAAGTCCTGTGAACCTATTTTCTTCGGGCTCACAGAACCATGTGGCAACACTCCCGGGGTTGGCCTCCAACATCTGCCTGCACAGCTCAGGTGCAAGCTTGCAACCATCCTCATAATTCCCAAAAATCCTCTCCATATTGCTATTATCATTGCTCTCCATCCAACCCAATAACTGATATCCCAAGTGAACACTTCCCAAAAGTCCTCTATGATATCTTTTGGCTTATAAGTCTTTATCTTATTTACTCTGATAGAATCATCTAGTTCCTTGGCTACAAACTTGATGTTGATTATATTATTTCTTTTCTGGGAAAGCTTCTCACAGTTATGGTCATCTACAAATTGCTTCAACTTGAAGGTGGTTTCATTCCTCAACTTGCTTACAAAGAAGAACCAAGGACAACCTGCAGCCTCACATCTAGCCCAAAGCCTTACAAGGTTATTTTTGACAAACTTCAACTCAAAACCCCTCCTAACTGCATACACTTTCAAGAATCTTCTACAATGTTGTATGGTCTGCCATTCAATGCCAACCTTCATCTCTGACCCCCACTCACTATGAGACTACTTCCCAGTATCCTCTTCAGCATATAAATTGTCTGTTTTCTCCCCAACACCTGCAAACTCATTAGAGGGTGGTGCTTGATCAACCACTTCCTCAGTAGGAGACTGTACCTGACTCACACATGGCTCCCCTTTATCTACCAATGATGTCTCATATGCTGCATCATCTTCTGACTCCACATCTAACTCTGGATTATACTCATAGTCACTAGAACTACACTCACTATAGTATTCATCAATCACAGGTATATCATCTATAGTAGGGTCCAAACCCTGTGGATCAGGCAAGTCATCCAAATCCTCTTCAGGTAATTCTGATTCAGGTTGCCTTTTGTGTTTGGGAACCTGTCCCTTCATTTTTTGACTTTGCTTGAACTTTTTGATCTCTTCAGCCACTGCTTCCTCTGCAAGCTTCTAATGAGCCAAAACCTTTGCCTAAAACTCTAGGTCACTATCAGATTCATCACTAGCTGTAGAAGGACCCACATCTACTGACGTCCCCTCATCTGCACAAGGATCTACATCTACTGATCTGCCCTTTTCTGCACAAGGACCCACATCTACTGAGCTGCTCTCATCTGCAGAAGTATACAATTTCTTCTTTCTATGTACTATGCTTCCTGTTGGTGACTTTAGTCGAGCCTTGGCACAAACCTTGGTTCTTTTCTTTGAGGCTGGGGTCTTGGGAGTACCAATCTGTGATGTAAGTGGATTATCTGGAGTGCAAAAAGGTTGCACCTCATCAACAACTGGAGTAGGAATAGGTTCAGGTTATGATGCTTGAGAGGGCTTCTTCCCTTGTGAATTTTGTGACTTCAGTTTTAGAGAAATCTTTCTAGGTCTAGGACTATGGTCCATGTATAGGTATACTCTACCCTTACTATCCCCCAACACCTTTCCACCAAGTAGTTAATTCATCATCACTGTTAAGAACTTGTTTAACACCATCAACCAAAGCTGTGAATGCCAAAATATGGTATTTAAATTTCTTCTCCCACTTTCCCACTGCTTGAGTTAAAGCATAATTTGTTAAGCTCTCACTATCCACATTTTCCATAACAACTAGCCTACCCTGCATGTAATCAATAATTCCCCATCCACCATCAAATGCAGGTTCCCCTCTCTATTTGCCATCATAATGAATCAAAATTGTCTTGTACTTATATTTCTGCTTAGGGCTGTAATGGAACACAAACACAATCAAAATTGTCTTGCAATTACAATTCATTAATTAACATAATATTAGGAAAAGCATGGTCAGTCCCACCAATAGCATGAGATGAATTATGTACTAAAAAACACAGACTAACTGAACAAATGCAGTAGACAGTGAAAGTACTGAATAAATGAACAAACATATACTAACTGAACAAACACATTCTAACTGAACAAAAAAACACAGACTAACTAAAAAATTAGTGAATAAACTAAACCATCCTATAAACAACAAATGCATTAGACAACCACATCATCTTATTAATTGTTCAAGTCAGCTACAGTTCATGCAAAAAGTTAAACTAAAAAAATATATACTAAACTTATTAATCCTAAAAACAACAAATGCATTAGAAAACTACAGTAGTTAACAACCTTAGAACAACAACAACAACAACAACAACAACAACAACAACAACAACAACAAGAGTAACCCTGGAATCAGTCAAAAGTGAAGTAAAAAAAACTCAGATTTTTTTTAGAGACACATGTCTGATCTTAAGATACAAAAATCAAATTTTCGTATTTGAAAAAAGGCCTCAACACATTGTATCATACACTGAACTTCTAACCCTAAAACCAACTGTTCTTACACAGGGGTTTTCACAGAGAAACACAAATTTTCGAGTGCACTTTTCATCCCCTAAATATAAAATGAAACTAACAAAAAAAGCATATTTGATAAAGGGTTTCGACCTTACCAATTATCGGTTACCCCTTCTTCCATTACCTTACTCTGATCTTCCGTTTAAGGTTCCAAACAGCAAGAAAATGGTACAATACACCGATCCAGCTCCACCAATTGTTTGAGGAACTCCAAAATGCTAAAAACCCCAAAAACTTCGACTGAAATCAATCCAAAATCACGCTATCTCTCTCGGTATCAAGCTTTCTCTAACAAAAACGAGCCCTAGAATTTTTTTTCTCTGTCCAAAATCAACCCTTAAACCTAGACAGAGAAACCCTAACCATTCCCGCCTAACGTTGCGTGTTGAAGATGAGAATGTCAACTTGATTGGACGTGCAAATTCGGCCAGAACACAGACGGTTAGATCTATTTTAATAACTGATGCAGGACGAATTTTGTGGGTCCGTTTTCAATTTTAGCTTTAATTAGGAATTTAGTAGTTTTTAAATTTTAGCTAGTAATTTTTATTATTTGAATATTTTTCTTTTATTATTTAGCAGTTTCCTTGTTAGATTAGAAGTTGTTTTTCAATTACAATTCTATTAGAATTAGGAAGCTTTTATTATTATATAAGGAGATGTAGTAGACAATTTATAGAGATAAGAATTCTATACAGTTTTTTATTAATAATATTTGAGTTTTCTCATTAGTGGAGAGTTATTTTGGTGTTCTTCAATTCTAGGCGATGAACTAGAATTTTATCGTTTTTTTCCGCTGCGTCAATTGGTATTAGAGCGAGGATTCGCCTGGCTCGGTAGCATATTACAAAGCAAGAAACAAAACCCTACTGACGGTGATCGTGGGGAAGATTAAACTTAGCATTCATCGATGGATTTGCCAAAGATGAACTACGGAAGATCTAATCTATCCAAAAAAAAAATATTGTTGTTGATTTCGATCAATAACGCAAAAAAAAAAAATCTTGGTTCGATCAGAAGTGCAGGTCAATTTGTTGAAGGTTCGAGTAGGAATAAAAGTGTTAATTTGATTGGAAGAAGTTGCTGGTTCGTTTGCATCGAAGAAGGTTTCATCAACGATATAAGCTTGCTGATTTTTTATTTTTTATTTTTTAAAAGGGGTTGCTACTAGTATCGTACCGCAAGAGGGAAGAAATCACCGAGTCCAACCACCATCGCTACTTTCTTTACCATCTCCGGCAAGATCACGAAGTTGCTTTGCTCTTACGTTGGAAAAAATGAGAGGGTAAAGGTAACCTTGTTTTATTTAAGTGAGTGGGACCACTATTATTTAATTATTTTAAGTCTCTGACTTAATAAAATATCCGTTGGCCCGATCTACTTTAACGTCACTTTAAGCCCAATCTATCCATCTTAATTCTAACTTATTCTTTAGACCGTCTAATATATTCAGTCCCAATACCTACAACACAGACTAGTTTACATATTATCCAAACTAGGACCGTCCTAGTCCTGACACAAACTAGTTCAAATTCACAATTCTACACTTACTTCCTTGACCAAATCCGTACAATGATCATTAAAATTGATGATTTTGATAATTGTTGCAAAGCATATAATAATGTGGATAGTGAAGATGTGCAAGTGTTTTCTCAATTCATCTCCAAGCCACGATTACATTGGGATGAGCAACGTGATAGGCGATTATATATTAGAGAACGACGCCAAGGAGTACAAGTTCATAAGCAATCCAAAATTCCACTCTTTGATTGCCAATATCATATTGATTTTTGGTTTGAAAAGATTGAAAATATTTTATGGAAAAACCGGATTTGTGATGAAGATGAAGTGTACATAGTTGAACAATATCTTTCGAAGGCAACTTATGAAGGACTTAATGCTATGCAGTGGAATCGGCTTGACAGAGGAGAAGCAGTAATTAGTGATTGGCCTAAATTCAAGAAGATAATGCGGATTGTATTACTTCCACAAGAGGACCTTAAAACAGTTAATCCGACTGTTAATCATAGAGAAAGAGATCTAGGTCAAGAGCTAGGTGACTTGAAACAGATGGTTCAACAACTCATATTGGGATTGAACGTAAACACTAATCTGAAGCAGGTTTCAACGGTCATAAATGAAGTAAACTCTAATCCTGTAGATTTATCTATCATTGATGATGTGGCAACTGAAATAGAGATCTCCATGGAACAAGTTGAAGAGTAAAACATAGCTTATGTTTCTAAGAATTCTGAGGTAATATCTAGTTATGTTTCTTCTGTTTATTTACCTACATGTGATGAAATTATTTTAGAAGCTGAAATTCTTGTTGAACATGATGATGAGCCGATCAATCTCAAAGAAGAGAGCACAGATGGTACAATTAATACATCCACAATTGAAGCCATTGTTGATAATAATTTTCAAGAGGTGAATCATATTGAATTTAAGGAGGAGACATATGAGTTATATCAGATGGATGTCACACCATTTGATCTCCATCCTTATGAAGATCCTTTTGATCAGTTTTGCACACCCACCATGGTTTCATCTAGTTATCTACGAGATTTAATTAGACAATCTCTATTAGTGTTCGTTGTAAAGGATGACTTCGTTGCAGATATCCTCAAAATTTTTAGAAGCTTTAAAGAGAGTTTCATTCCGTGGAATTACAAGTTCAGATGGAAAATTTTCAGTACCATCATTCATATTTTCTTGAGGTCTAAATTTCTAGTTATACCGATGCACAACTCAAGAGAGAGTCATCTCAAAGAAGTATTAGGGTGATAATATCAGATTCTACACGATGACTCGGGACGAGTCTTTCTCAAGTGGGGGAGACTGATGCAGGACGAATTTTGTGGGTCCGTCTTCAATTTTAGCTTTAATTAGGAATTTAGTAGTTTTTAAATTTTAGCTAGTAATTTTTATTATTTGGGTATTTTTCTTTTATTATTTAGCAGTTTCCTTGTTAGATTAGAAGTTGCTTTTCAATTACAATTCTATTAGAATTGGGAAGTTTTTATTATTATATAAGGAGATGTAGTAGACAATTTATAGAGATAAGAATTCTATACAGTTTTTTATTAATAATATTTGAATTTTCTCATTAGTTGAGAGTTATTTTGGTGTTCTTCAATTCTAGGCGATGAACTAGAATTTTATCGTTTTTTTTCCGCTGCGTCAATAACCCTACCCGCTGGACGTCATAAAGGGTAGACTGGGTATTTAGAAATGCAATAACTTAAGCCTTCACGTGCTAGAAACGTGAGGGTATTGTTGTCATAAAGTACACAAGTATTTCGCACACGCAAGAAAAAATGCCTAGTTAACGTTTTCATCCAAATTGGGACTCAATTCAACTTTTTTTAAAAAAGGGACTTAGCTCTAATCACTTATTTTTTTAGGACCTGGCTCAAAATCCCCCTTTAAAAAAATGTGTGTAACTTATAATTTAAGGCCTAGAAAATTTAAAATTGATATGCCTACACGTTGGAACTCAACTTATATTATGTTAAAATCATGTGAAGGTTATGAAGCAGTAATATGGATTAGTATAATCAACATGGTCACTCAAATTTAGCCATGGTAGATTTTAAAAATGCATCTAACTTTTTTTAACTTTTTAAAAAAAATTTATAATGCAACAAATGCTTTGTCTGGTGTTTATTATCCTATTACTTGTATTGCTCTTAACTAATTATATAATATTGCATAAGCTTTTAAAGATTGTAGAACATATGCAATTTATTATAAAGTTTGTGAAAAAATGGAAGATCAACTTCTAAAATATTGGAAACTGTAACGCCCCAATTTGAAACTCAAATCTCTAGTTGATTGAATCGCATCTTAAGGTGTTAGGTTTACTATACCAGGTGATTAAACAGTACTAAAACGAACCTAAATAAAGGTTTATGAACCTAAATCAGAGTTAAGCTAATCTAGTTCGTCAGAACTTTAATCACCTCTAAAAAGGGTTAGGCCCAATGAAAAATTCGCCAGAGTTTCCCCTGTATTTTCAGGGTCTGAAACCTATCATAAACCTGTATAAGAGATGATTTGTCCATAAATAGCATTTCTATATCAATTTCTTCAATTCATATCATCTCATCATATCCAATCATCCATATTCTTCAATATAGAATACCTAGTCCTCCACTAGGCTGGATCCAAACCATAATTATAAAACGATCTCTCGTTTGATAAAATAATACATATATAAGATTTGTTAAGTGATACTAAATATACATAAGTGTGCTTGTTTTACATTATATAGTTCAAAAGAATATATCTACAAAGCAAGGAAAATAACTGTATCATAACTGAATAATAACAACACATCAAGTATAATAAACCTGAGGTGGATACTCTCCCTATACATGCCTCCTCAAATTACTTAACATCCAATCATCCACTGTCTCCTTGATTTCTTAAGCAAAAATCCCAGTGAGAACTTATAATACTAACTGGTAGTCACTAATATGAATTTAAGACAATGCAGGTTTTAAAGAAAACCGAAAAATAAAAAAAAAATAATGTAAAAGCATTTGGTACCTTTACTACAACATAAACCGATAACCATTCACTTACCCATACAAGTATAGATAAACTAACAACATCTCACCATCATAATACTGCGTAGTGTAATCATCTTAGAGTGAAGAGGCCACGACTAGATGTTTCAGCTCCTAGTCAGTGAGCAAAATCGTGTTCCAACTTAACCGATGTGGAACCCCATCGTTAATTCCTGATTTCCGACCGAGCGACTGATTTATCGGTTTTTGTGAGAAGCACGCTGGCTCATGATTTGGGTTCAGGTGGACCCTTGACCATAATTTGCCGATGTAGCCGTTGTCGCGGTGGTCAGCCGTTTGACTTGTGCAGACATCTTAATGATCATTAAAATAATCCAGGAGTTGTCACGCTCCTCAAGTCTTCGCCTAATCTAGGCAGCATATAACCTCGACATTTCTAGAATCATACACGTACCTATCCAAACAAGGCTTTCCAAAAAGAGAAATAGAATAACCTAGATTTCAATAGTTTTCCTATATCATGAGAGTCCCATTCCTGTCATGAGACAGGAAAACATAATGAAAATACGGAACAAATCATTGTTTTTAGGAAAACTTCAATGATTTGCTCGTGTAGGCATTACAAGTCTATTTTAGGATCACCTAAAAATATATATTATAATACTATAAGTTTTAGTAGTAGAAAATACTTTTTCCTATAAAAACTAACATCCATGTACATGTTGTGATCTCACATCTAATGTTATTCAGGGAGAAAGCCGGTAATATAATCTGGGAAAAGCCGGGTAATCGGAAAAAAGCCCGTAATATAATATGGGGAAAGCCGGTAATAATAATAGCCGGGGGAAAACCCAGCATAACATATATAATATATATTCCGGGGGAAAACCCGTACCTAGGGAATCACCAACACATACCCAACAACTGGGAACCTTCATCCCATACATTATCTTAAAACAACTACTTCTCCCAACATATGGAAGGAAGTAAAATATATATATTATAAGAACCCCAAAATCTATTTAGTTTTGGAAATATACCCATCCCTAAAGCTCGATAACGATTAAATCTCGATTCTTTTAAAATTATAGTTTATTTAACTATAAGTAAGAAAAGAATCATCTATATATTTATATCTGTATATAACTCATTCATATATATAATTATTAGAAATCTAGTTATTTTAAAAATAACTATTACTATTTTACATCACTATGTAAAATTATACTTTTGGAGAATCATTTTCACATCAATAGGACATCACAATTAAATCATGCATGCGTTGCAAAATAATTACTTTTGATTTACAAATCTAAACCCTATCAAAAGCATTGAAAGTACTTTAATGGCTACAAAAAGTATTTATAAGTTTCTACCTCAAATCTCGCAAGGCTAACTCTTTACTGCGTTGATCGCCTCCAATAATTCGTCCTAGTACAAACTTCCAACTGTAAATAACATATTCAATTCACTTTCAGAATTTTATACTATTCACATTAATCTCATACAAGACAATTTGATAATCTAAACTCTAACCTAAATAGTCTCTACAAGGTCTAAGTACCTTTAATCATTCTCTCTTAACGCCTACAAACCTTCAATCTGTAAAAATACCTTATTAAATAAAATAAGGGCTTTAGGATTCCAAACCCAAATTACTCCAAATATCCTCTTTCAACTCAAAACTCTTCAATTTGTATCAAATACCTTATAACATAAAGGTATTAGAAATCCATTTTAATAAAATCTACTCTTAAAATCTCAATATTGATGAACTCCAAAATAAGGGGTTTTCAAAATTCATTAATTTCTAGCAAAAGGGTTAGACCTAATTTCCTCAAAATCACAACCCAAATAATCTGAATTATAATGATTTTAAACTAATGTAATCAACTACATAACTACCTAGTTGTACAACCCTTGTTGAATCCATCTCTAAGAAATCAACTAATCTATTATCTATAACCTAAAACACCTAATTCCTCAAATTCAGTAAATTGAATATCTAAAAATCAATTTTCAACTAAATTAATTAACAACAACTAGCTTTGAAAATAAAAACTCTAATTTAAACTATTTCTAAGAAAATCATTAATTTCCTCTTTATACCATATTTATCCCAAAACACCTAATCTATAACTCAAACCCACTCAAAGAAGTTAAATAAGGTAAGTAATAATTGGGGGTTTGAGATTGTCAATTTTACCTCCAAGTCACCAATTTTTAGCTAGGATGAGGGATGGACTTCATCTTCATCTTCTTCTCCAACCGTCTCTCTCTCTACCATCATCGTCGCAATCGCCATCGCCGTTATCATCATCACCATCATCATCTTCTTCATTCTCTTCTTCTCTTCTCTCTCTCTCTACCGTCATATATCTCTCTGTCCCTCTCTCTCTCTACCGTCTCCCTCTTTCTCCCTTCCTTTCTTCTCTTTCTTCTTCTCCTTCTTCTTCCTCTTCCTCTTTCTTTCTTCTTTCCCTTCTATCTCTCTCTCTGTCTCTACTGTTGTTTTCTAACAAGTTCATACGGTGGAAATAAAAAAAAAGTTTTAATTAAACTTATTAAAGGATAAGTTATAAAGAAAAACTCTTTGGTATATGGACATACACATAAATTATGTGTATACACACATACAAAAAATCTGTTTACAATGGATAAGTTTACAAGGAAACTTTTTAATACATCAAATACACGTATATATTGTACATATCTAAAAAGATTGGTCAAAATCGCGGTTTGCATTCGATCTTGGTCAAAATCGTGTTTCGGGCATCATATCGGCCTCATTAGGTGTCTAATTTTCACGCGTGAGTAGTCGAAATTCGATAATTTTTCGAGATCTATCCATTCGTAAGGTTCAAATCTTCAAATTACCCTCCAATCGAAAACTCATTAATTTAATTTCAAATTTAATTATTTTAATACTAAGCTTAATTATTTTAATAATTAATTGATTTCAACGTCAAAGCTTTGGACTAGACTCGACTCGACATTGACCAATCAACTAAATTATTTAGGTCGTTACAGGAACATATCCTACCTATTTAGTATTTAGCCTCTACAATGGACCCTAGAAAAAAATTGAATGGTACTATGACACTAATTATGGGCATTTGTAATATTTTACACATTGAAATACATTATACATTTGAAAGTATTATAACTTTGTTAAATAATTTATATATTTATTATGAAACAACTTTTGATAATGTACAAAGTACAATTATGATGCCACCACCAACCACTAGAACTAAAGATGCTTCTTAGAGATTACTTGCTGATACTAATCAAATGGCAAGTGTAGGTGGTACAATTGTAAAAACAGAACTTCATTCTTATTTGGAAACTCCGGCTCCACATTTTAAAACTGCAGAAGAGGCATATAATTTTGATATTTTGAAATGGTGGAAAGTACAAGGTCAGACTTACCCAATACTTTCCATCATGGCAGTGATTTACTGACTCCTCCAGTATCTACAGTAGCATCAGAGTCTGCTTTTTGTACAGGTGGCAGGATATTGAACGAAAAAAAGGACAAACTAAATCCAGGTATTTTAGATGCTTTGATCTGCTTGAAGGATTGGGACGTAATGTAAATTTTTTCTTTAACTAACTTATAAAGGTTAGAGTAATCACTACAAGAAAAATGACTTTTAGCGGGGGTCGAAGGCCGCCGGTAAAACCTCACATATGGCCGGTAAAGGTATTTAGCGGCGGTCAAGCCCGGCCGTCGGGTTGGTCGCTGAAGGCATCGTCGCTAAAAAGTTACCGACCNTGTGCTCAAACTATAGTGATGCAATTCTCACCTTTTTTTATGTAATTTTTATACTCAATTTAAAATTAATATTAATAAATAAAGTTTATTAGTTGAATATATTTAAAGGGTTAATTTAGTTTATCCCCCCAGAATAATTGGCCAATCGGACTTACCCCCCTCAAAGATCAGATATTGAACTTATCCCTTCAAACTCACAGTTTCTTTGATTCTGCCGTTAGAAGGCACACATGCGTCTCGCACGCTCCATTTTTTGAGGGGGTAAGTCCGATTAGCCAATTATTCTGGGGGGGTAATCTAAATTATCCCAAAAAAATGGTGCAAAGTAGAAATTAACCCTGAGAGAGAAACTAAAATGGAGAGATGGGTGATGGTGTTTTGGAACCATTGTGGAAGAAAAGGGTTTATCCCCTTCTTAGTTTTTTGACATTAGCTGCTCTTTTTTACCTAAACTTCGGTGACAAGTTCAGATTTCCGATCGTATGGCTACCTAAGATGAACTTCGTCAGTACAAATTCCATTCTTTTCGTCATCACCAGTAATGTGGGGAGGAATCACTATTGTTTATCGAACTTGGACTTTTAGTGATGGAAATAATTCAAATTCTCTTCAAATCTCACCTGGTGTCTTTGATGAGAGGGCCTTTCAGGTTCGTCCTTGTAAATTAGAACAATTGGTTAATATTTTTATCTTTTTTATGTAGTCAATTATAGTGAAGTTCTCTTAAATTTTAAAGTTTTTGTCTAGATTTAATCAATTCATTGATGTCATTGGAAAGAACCCAATACAGAGAGGAAGAACAGTAGATCTCATTATCTAAAAATTTATAATGAATTTGAGGATGGAGAAGATGAAGTGGTAGTGAAGGAGTAGAAGTGCTTAAGAATTTTGATAAAAAAGTAATTAAGAATTCTGATTAATCAAATCCGTAAACAACAACATTCATCTCTCAATTTTGGTTTCTCTCTCAGGGTTAATTTCTACTCTGCACTATTTTTTTTTGGGATAATTTAGTTTACCCCCCAGAATAATTGGCTAATCGGACTTACCCCCCTCAAAAATGGAGCGTGCGAGACGCATGTGTGCTTTCTAACGACAGAATCACGGAAACCGTGAGTTTGAGGGGGGTAAGTTCAATATCTGATCTGTGAGGGGGGTAAGTCCGATTAGCCAATTATTCTGGGGGGTAAACTAAATTAACCCTTATTTAAATTGGTGTTCAAATTTTGAAAGGTCTATGAGTCCCATAGGTAGTTAGTTTCATAAAGACTTAATTATGTTGTCCCAAATTTTTTAAATGCTAAAAAAATATTTTTAAAACTCATTATATCAAAATCTGGGCAATGGTTTTGAAACCATCATTCTAGTTTCGAAACCAGTTTTCAAAATATGCCTTTAGGGGCTACTTTAGTTTCGAAACCACCATGTTGGTTTTGAAACCAAAATTCATTCTGAACACAGATGAGTTTTGGTTTCGAAACCAAATGAAAGAAAAACTGACAGACCACTTCTGCTTTCGAAAGCAACAGGGCGCTTTTGAAAGCACCGCCTAGAAAAAAAATACATGGCACGATGGGATAGCCTATTGGGCAGCCCGTTAACATTCAAAATTCAAAAAAAAAGAGCGAAAATTTTTAATGGGCGGCCCATAGCATGTTGGGCTGGTACGGCCCAGCACGAGTTCTTAGCGTGTTGGGCCAGTGGGTCGTGCTGGGCTGACCAAAAATGTGTCTTGGCACGGCACGACCCAACACGAATCTGAGTCGTGCTGACCGTGCTTCATGCCGTGCCGGCCCAGCACGACCCATTTGATACCTCTATTTATTTTTCACGTAAAAAATATCATAACTTTAAAAATACAAATTAGTTTTTAAAATAAATTATATATTTGAAAATTATTTATTGAGATCTTCAGCATGAGACCAGTTAACAATACTTTTTTCTAAAAAATAAAATAAATAAATTTTTACATAGATAAAACTATGTTTCTAAGTATTTTTTATCTAATTGGATCAAAATTCAAATTTTTATGCTTCAAAATCGGGCAATAGCAAAAGAAGAAGTAAAGATCTCGACGAGTGCTTTCTACATATATAAATTTCCTCAAAATCTATTACGAAAAACTATATGCAAAAATATTTTTGTAATATTTTTACATTTGCAAAAAGGTTTTTGCACAAATAAACATACTGCTACTTTGACAGAAGAAAAAAGTGCAAAATCATTTTTGCACAAATAAACATACTACTACTTTGCCAAAAAAAAGTGCAAAAATATTTTTGCACTTTGAAAATAGAAAACTATGTTTTAGAACATTTTTAATTAATTTGTATCCAAATTCAAATTTTTATGCTTCAAAAATAAAAAACATTAAAATAAAAAATGAAGATTTCGTCTAGTTCTTTTAAAATATAAATTTTTTCGAAATATGATATTAAAAATTACTTGCAAAAATATTTTTGCAAAAAATTCGTAATAGTTTTTATATTTTTCTCAAAAAAATATGTTGACTGATCTCATCTCGAGGATCTCAACGAATGCTTTTCAAATATATAAAATCTGATTTTTAGTTTATGAGGTATAATAATTTAAATTTTAACAAACTTTCCCTCTCCTCCACCTCTATAATGACATAAAAAGACCAAATAAGAGTATAATTGGAACTAAAAGTGCACCAAAATAGAGTTTTTGGAGATTTTGATATTAAAAAGTAAGTAAATAGATATATAATTTTCAAATATGAGTTTTTGTATAAAAGATAAAAGTTTGGTAGCTATAAAAGTGAGTGTTTGACAATTTCCTAAAAAATAAATCAAGAATTACATCTGGGATAGGCCTTGCCATTCTTATCATCAAAAACAATTTTCTTCAAATCCTCACTACCACTACTTCCGTTTTTGCTGCAAATAATTGAGTTCTAGAGTACTAACCTAGTTAGGATGTTTGAACTCTTAGTGATACGACTTGGGGCTGCTTTTTTTGTATGTATTATGTGTTTTTTTTACTATTAATGAACATTTTTCTAATCTTAGCAAAAAAAAAAAAAAGCTTGTAGAATCATAGAAGTTTGAAGACGATTTGGAAGATTCAATCGGTTTTTCTTAAATTTTACATTGGGAGAAATCTGAAATATAAAATAAATAAAGATGAAAATAAGACAAGAAATTTAACGTGGTTCGGTATTGTCGTTCCACCTACATCCACGGAAAAAGCCCACATGCTACATATTCATTGATCGGTTGATGACGATTACAACTCGATACATAAAGCACATATAAACACTCTTGTTTATAGAGGTATGAGGCTTGTACCCTAAGACTCCTATACGAAAATACAAATATTAGGAAACTTATATTAATAGTTATCCTTGGAGATCCTTGTATATCCTTGGAGATCTTTGTATATCTCTGGTGATCTTGGATACTAAATATGAGATCTTGGATGGAGATCTTCGATATTAAATATGCCATGTTGATCCTCTAACAGCTTTGAAAGTTACTAGTGCTGTTGGGAAAATTGTCACACAAAAGAAGTTGTGTGCAATGTAGTAGGGCAGATTCTAGGGGAAAAACTTTGCCTAAAAACTAAAATTTTGTACATGAAGTGTAGCAGCTTTACACATTAAAGGTACATACATGATCAGATGAGACTGAAATGAGAAGCAGAGCTAGGCTAAATATTTAGAGGCTCATGAATCCAGCTCTTTACAGCAAATTATGGATATTGATTAGTTTAAGAGCGTAACTAAAGGTTGGGATTGCTTCGACGCTTGCACGTAAAGGTAACACGTGTAAAGCACTTGTAAGGTAGGGCATTCAGAAAATGTTCATTATGTTGGAGTTCAGACAAGGACATGGAAGTTCTTTTAAGCCAAACATGTTGGTGATATATATTCTACAATAAGTAGGGCTAGAAAAGCTTTAAGAGGTTTAAGAAGGAAGGCTTTAACAAAGTAGAAGATCAGGCAAAGGCCAATTAAGACCAAGTCATTATGGCCACAAAATGTTAAACTAAACCACCTAAAGTCCACGCTTAGTTAGATATCAATCTCACATTTTTTGAATAATGGAATGGAATGTCTTTTGCTTTTTAAGAAAGAAAAGATTGAAAAGATGAATGGTGAACTGTTGCTGCTGCAATATAAAAGTGAAAAAGATTTATATGAAGATATGAGATTTGATAAGAGTTTTTGGTCAATGTAAAACTACCCCTTGCATTATTAGCAAAGATTGAGCTGGTTTTGTACTTAGCAGGACACAAAAACATAAACAAAAAAATGTAGGTCATGGGTCACCCCACCATTTTGCAAAATCTTCATCCAATATAGCCAAAAGGATTACACCATGATTACAGGCAGATAACTGGTCCTACCTTGACCTTCAAAATTCTCCCCATTTTCATCCACTAGCAACAAAGTAAAACTTTAACTTTCCTTTTAACTTTTCTAACAGCATCTCTCTTTCTTTCTCTCTCTTGACCATGCAAAACTTTACAAGTTTACTAAGCAACATGAAGCTTAGGCATCACTCCAAGCAGCAAAGACTGCAGGCCTTAGTTGGGCTGTTGGGATCAAAGAACTCATTGAGGTAGTAGTAGTAGTAGTAGCATCTGTGAACTTTGAAGCTGAGGATGAAGGTCCTGTGAAGAGCATGGAGAGGCCAATCTTATCAGGGCTGCCTTCCCTTGAGCTGCCCAAGCTAGTCACCAATGATTCCTCTGCTTCTTGTGCAGAATTTGCAGTACCAATCTCAATGAGATCATGTAAGACCTCGGACAACAACGACGGATTCCTATAATTTTCAGTGACTACTGACTTCTGATGATCAAGAATTTGTGTTAGCTTTGTTGGTTCCTGTGATTGGGAATGATTTAGAACTATCTTCGGATTCAATCCACCAACATTATCCTGTTTTGATAAACCTGTCTCCGTGATACTGTTCTTAGCAGAGGAGTGGTTATTACGAGACCCATTGTTGGATGTTATATGTTTATCACGCTTGGCGAGTTCTCCATTGAGGAGGGCATTGCTCGCTCTAATCCGTTCGACATCATATCTTGTAATCTCGAAGTTAGTTACCGCATTTACGCCACGAAACTTGATTGCAGCTATATCATATGCTTCAGCTGCTTCCTCTTGGGTGCCTGCAATTTAATTTCTGTTCAGGAACTTTTAACAATTTCTAACAAGAATACTGAAGCTAGCTGAGCCAAAATGAATATATAAATGTTCAATTGAACATTTTCTCTAAGTATCGATTGAACATTTTCTCTAAGTACAAAATTGAAGTGTTACTGAAAGCCGGCCTCGTGAAAGTTCAAAGTGGCTAATAATCAGGTTAACAAAAGCCTCATCGGCAACTAAGAAGATCTTAAAGCTTAAAGTAGCTGATAAATTGGCCTTGGTGAGCTCCAAGAATTGCTTAGGCCGTTTAGTTTTTCTAGTTCAATTTGAATCTCATAACAAGATGTCTACAGAGAAATAAAGCAATGCAAAGAAAAAAAAAATGAACTCAAGAAACAACTCTGTCCGAGGAATTCAAGCTTCAAAGTCTTACTGAATGTCCCAAGATAAAGGTCCTTATTGCCAGCAACTCTGCCGATCCGAGCTTGCCATCTTCCATGTTGATGATGTCTGTGGGAATAGCAAACAAGAACATAGATTTCAGAAAATAAACAAACTTCCTTCCTAAAAATCAAGTATGTTTTGGTACATAAGAAACAATTAAGACCTAGTTACTCCTCGGTACATTGAAGCTCCTCTCGAAAACCCGCTGCTTTTCCTGCAAGAGAGAAGGCTAAGTGAAGGTTTATGGAAAATTTGGAAACTAGGGCAGCATAGTAATGAAATAGTAAAAGCGAAAATTCTACCTTCTCAAGTGAGCAACATATTCCTGCCTACTCATGTTCTTCATTTCTTCAAGTTCCTCTTTGTAATCATCCAACTACCAAAACAACAGAGGAGATACATTTAGTAACCAAATTAATTTACAGTTTATTAAGGGTCAGTCATATTAGGATCAAAATCATACCGATAAGTTGATAAATGTGGAAGGTCCCCAATACTTGAGTGCTGCTAAATCATAAGCTCTTGCAGCTTTCTGTTCCATATCATAACCCCCTGACATTCACAATTGGGAGTAACTATAAATTTAAATGAAATCAGACTTTTTGATGTTCATGACTTAATCAGTGTTAAGAAAGAAGCTTTGAGGCTTACCCAGGTAAACTACACAGCATTATTTGATTTGAATGGCACCCCCAAAACATGCAAACAAAACCATGACAAACCAGAATTAATAGTACATTCAGGCCAATAACACATAAGGACCACAAAACTTAAGAACCCTTGAAAGAAATACTTTGAAAGAGAAACTACAAATGTTTTTTTCTTTTTTTGACAAACCTTGCCTTCCTTTCCTGGTTTGCCCTTCCTTCTTGCAGCTGTTATCCCAAAGATGGGCTTCATATCTACCTGTCCATCTATGCCTGATGAAGACAATTCACTAGGCTTATTAGAATATTCATAGAAGAAAAAAAAGACAAAAGAAGGAAAAAGTAATAGTAAGAAAAAGATGAAGAGTGCCAAAGAACCAAAAACCAAAAAATCAAGAAAAATAAAACACGCAATCAAGAAAAAGAAAAAAAAAAAGAGCAAATAAAGATCAAATGCAGCAATTTAATAAATCTGAAGGGAGAATAAAATAAAACCTGTTCAAGAAGCATCATGAATGAAATGAGAACTCAGAGCAAGGTAGGAGATGAAAGGAAAGAAGAGAGAGAGAGAGAGAGAGAGAGAGAGAGAGAGAGAGAGAGAGAGAGATTGAACTGACTTTGTTACTCCTCTATACTGTGATGTCCTCTGTCCAAATGTGTCAATGGACTTCCTGTGAACTGTTTGTTTTTTACCCACATTTTCAAAACCTCTCTTCTTTGTTTCCATGGCTACACACTCAGTTCCAGTAGACGAAATCTGCTGTGGAATTGTAACACAGCTTGATTGTGAACCAGGACTCATAGACAAGCTCAGAGATTGTAAATCCCTATAGCCCATTCCACCAACAGATCCAGATCCTACTCCATTGTCACCAAGAAACCAAGCCATCTTATGTTCCATGGAAGGGTCAGTAGAATAGTTCCTAGCAACCCAGTTTTTCAGGTTTTGAATCCCATCTTCTGACATTTGAGGAAGCTGGAGACTGCAATTTTCAAGCTGGGTTTCCTTATTAGTCTCCTCTAATGGTGCCCTGTACATTTCATGCCCTGTTAATCCAGAGAAGAAGTATGGATTTTGTTGAGCTTCAATCTGTTGTTGTTGCTGCTTATTGGGTTGCTGGAGAGAGTTAAGAGAACCATGCATTACGTCTCTGTCATTACTTCCATAGTGATGGGTAGCCATTGTTGTACCACCTAGAAAGTCCTCAAGTTTTGGGGAAGAAGATGATACCAACCCTTCACACAAAAAGATGAAAGAAAAGGATATGAAGTTTGGAAAAATCTGTCTGATAGCCAAAAATGGAAAATAAATGAAAACAAGAAAAGAACTATAAAGAAATAGAAGCAAACCTTCTGACTGTGATCTACTAAGAGCTTCCATCATACATAGTGACCCGTCAGATTTAAGTGGCATTATAGACAAGTGAGAGTAAAACCCATTATTTGATCCCTCAACTCCATGAAAGATTAATGAGTTGTTAAGGTGAGAAGGAGAAGGAAAGAAGCTTGTTGGAACTGTAGTAGAAATAGAAGCAGAGGAAACTTGTGTTGGATGATGATGATGAGGGTCTGAAGGAACCTCCATGTTATGGGGTGAGAGAGCGAAACCCAACAAGTTGTTGCTGTTGTTGTTGTTGTTATTATTATTCATCGACTTCATCTTCTCTCTCTAACTTCCAGGGATCTTAACAGGATCTCCTGCAGCAGGGTAACTCAATCATTGGGACACAAATAAACTAATCATTCCACAATCTCTTGTTCCCTCCATTTGAAAACAGGGTTTTGTTTTTCTTCCCTTTTCTTTTCTTTTTTGGGGTTGTTGTTGTTGGTTTATAGCTGTAGAAATGATGGAGTAAAATTATCCATGTAAACTAGATTTTTTCAAGATATTGGCTCAGACATTATGCATCTTAAGTTCTTAACAAAACCATCTATTTAATGAACACTCTCTCTCTCTATCTCTCTCTCATACACACTGTAAGGGCAAGGCCTGTGGCCTACCTCAAACCCACCACCAAGTAAGGTGAGTTTGAGGTATAATAGGTTGGCAAGGCTAATGGAGGGGTGCCATGTGTCACAGATAATTTCTGCCAGAGTAGAAGTTATATGCGACACAAAATTTTTTTTATTAACTAAAAACATTTTTTTTATTATTTTATTAATTAAAAAAAGTGTGCAACACACTTCTTTTTATTATTTTAATTGTGCCATCGCGGATAAATTCTGCGATTTTACATTGCAGAACATTTCTGCGGCTACCCTTAACCCCTTAAGCCTCCATCAAACTACCGGACCAGGTGAGGGGTTTGAGGTATAAGGGTGCCCTCTAACCTTAAAAATTCGTTGGATTTAGTGTTTAACACGGTGCAGTGGCTTTGCCGTAAAGATTTATAAACATAACAAAACATTTCACTTCAAAGTTTAAATTAAACAAAAAGAATAAGATCCAGCAGCAAGCAATGCTGGGTAATGTTCCTGCATTCTATAGGGATCTGTGTATAAGATAAATATCATGTTTTTTTTTTTTTTGGCATTCTCTCCCTTCTCTGCCACTCCTTTTGCTCAAGGACTCTCAATGAGACCCTCCTAATAAAACCAAAGTTTTCAATTCAAAGTTTCAAATCCAGACCTCATCTTACACATAAAGAAGTTTTTGGATTGATCCCATTAACCAGATAACCCTGTTATTATTAGTTAAGTTTCTCTCTCTACTCTCTCATAATAGCACAGTTTATTATCTAGTGGTAGGGAAAGGAAGAGGAACAGATAAACACCAAACTGGGTTTGCTTTTTTAAGTTCCTTCAGGTCTTTGGATAGATTTGACAAGGGAAGACAACTGTCCATCTACCCAGTCTGCAGCTGCTGCAGTTGTACTAGTCTGCACCTCAAGGATCTATTTAAACCTAGGATTTTGTTAACATGTGCCCTAAGGGCACATGATAAGCTTTTAAGTTTTGTGTTTTGTTTAGTTTCTTAAGTTTGTCCAAATAGGTTGATTTTTGGATATGTATGTTATTTATACTAGTTGGACTATATCTAAAAAAATCAGCTTAATCCGAGACCTCTAGCACCCTCTAACACCACAAACACTTACTTTAGACTTTAATAGTGTGAATGAACGGCTTACATTTAAAGTGATTTGTTTGGAGGGTTAGATATTTCTGATTGAGCTGATTTTTTGTAGATATGTTATAAATAATGATAATATTATGTCTACAAAAATTCAACTGATTTGAAGACCTCTAACTTGTAAAAATATTCCTTGAAAAATAACGTTATCGTGTGCCCTTAGGGCACACGTTAACAGGACCCTTAAACCTATACTGTTTTCCCTTTCAGAATCCAGACCAACTTGGCTTCAATAATAAAATTTAAAAAACAATGCAAATTGAAAACCAAAGAAGTGAAAGAAGGTCGAGGGTTGGCTTAACATGGGTTGGCCTATCATTTAAGTTCTTACCTTACAACTTGAACATCACGAGTCAATTTCTTTTGAGGCCACTCTAATAATAAATATTTTGCCCCGATTAAGAAGTCTCCATCTACCTTAAAAATTAGTCGAGTGTTTTAAGAGGTTCGGACATCTCCTTAAAAAAAAACTAAAATAGTATGAAACAACTGAGTCCAATTACCATATATTACTATGAAGTTTGAACATAAATTTTCAGAGATCCATCTTGTTGGGACGGAACTAGTAATGGGCTGGAGGGGGCTCCAGCCCGGGGTAAATTTTGGGGAAAAAGAAATAGGTATTTGACATGTATTTCAAAAGTTGGTATATTAAAGGGTATTAATAATTTAGCCCTAGGTAAATTTGTAGTTTAATAATCAAAACTTTACAAAGACTAAAGAGTCAGAGAGACAATTATTTTTGATCTTTTTTTATTTACACCGACTTCGACCTCTCTCTACTTCAACCGAATCAGCCCCTGCTACTGAAAGTTGAGACAATTTCAGAATGCCTTGTAATTTCTTTCTTCTTATTCTTCTTCTGATTAACATATCCTCTTTTTATTGATAAAAAAAAAGTGGAGACAATCTAAGGTGAGATTTATGAGAATTATACCTCTTAAGACTCAATTTTTTTTTCAATCATGATTAGGCATTTAAGTTTTAATATTCACTCTTGTTAGAATTAATTTGAACTAGGGTTTGAGTTTTTGAAATTAGAACCCTAATTATTTTGTAATTTTTGTTGACTTGTTTATGCAAAATTTAGAGTTTGATATTCCTTATAATAAAATTAGGTACTTACGTTGTTAATATTCACACTTGTCTCTTGCTAGTATTAATTCTAAATTTTGAACTAGGTTTGAATTTTAGAATCCTTATTAGTTATTAGTTGTAATTTTTGTTGATTTACTTATGTAAAATTCAGGCTTCGAGAATCCTTATAGTTATATTAAAATTAAGTATTTAGCTTGTTAATATTCACACTTGTTAGCATTAATTTGAACTAGGGTTTAAGTCCTGTTGTCCTAGAACTTTAATTATTTTGTTAGTTTGTATATATTTGTTTAATTATTTTTCTTATTTCTATTGATTATTTATTAAATATCCACTTGAATGGATATAACTTGTTGATTTAGTCACTTGTATAAGTACGTAGGCGTAATCCATTGGTTGGCACCAACCATAAAATTTTAAAAAATAGAAACTATTTAATTTTTTTTGAAAGATAATTCTATTTAAAAAAAATTATATTAATTAAGACTAGGGTTATTTTTGGGTATGGTGATCTATAGTGAGAAAAACATCCTCTTAAAAAAATTAGTCCTTAAATCATCACCATGTTGACCCAATAATCATCACCATGAAATTCATCGGTACTAAAAATTTATTCATTCTAAAACAACTAACTCTATCAATAGTTGGTCTGAAAATGAACAAAATAATATCATTTTCATCATTATTTTTCTACCAATTATTGCTAGGATTAGAAATTTTAAAACCTGAATAATCGAATATATACTAACTTAATTAGTATATTAAAAAATAAACAAGTTAATATGGATATATCCTTTAAAAAAATATGTATAACGTTCGTGTATTAAACGTGAATTAAAAGAATGATTACTAATAATTAAGGTTTCATTCTAGCCCCCTTAACATAAATTGTTCCGTCCCTGTCGTTGATGTTCTAATAAAGGCTTTTGGATGTAGTCAAAAGTCAAAACATTTCTTCCTGATTAAAAAAAAAGAGGTGGGGAGTGGGTGTATATCACCTCTATGAAAAAATTGAAATATTCTAAGAATGATAAGTAATGGACTCTCCATGAACAATCTTTTCTAGATCTTAAATATCTTATTACAAATTATCTTTACTACCATGCACAGACATGAACATATTGATGAGATGAATTAAGTTCTATCGGTTTTTGACTCTTGGTAATTTTGATTTTAAATTAATATTTATATTACCTTAAATTGAAATATTATATATATATATATGGGTCAACGCCATTGACCTCTGTCAAAGAGGATATGTCTAATGTTTGAAAATATTGTTGGAAACGTCAAATCTTTACTATATTAACGAGGCTGGAAAGTGAGCTCTTTTAGTTGTTTGTCATTGATTAATAATCACTAGAGGATACAAAGATTGGATATTTCAATCTACCTTCCTAAATTTTTTATATGTTTTATTTTTACACTCTGCTTACACTTAAATGGGAGGATCTTATAAAGATGATTTAAGAAAAAAAATATTTCAACAATGATTTTTTTCATCATGGTTAATATTGGCCATTGAATAACTCACACGTCAATGTAAACAGGTGTAGGATTAAAGCTAATGTTAATAAAGAAGAAAGCGACATATTACTCTTGTAATGCATTTCTAATGTACAAACAAATCCACGGTAAACAACAAAACCAACCCAAAAACAAATGTTACCTTAACCATAAAAAGTAGAGGGAATATCTAAAATCATGAACCTAGGGTAGTGGGCTATTCTAACGTGGGTACCCCAAATAAAATATGTGGGATACTAATTTCCCTCCCAACGTGTACCTCTTGCTTTCTCCTTTAACTTTCATGGTTGTGGGGTTTTTTTCTTTTTTTTTTTTGATCTTTTATTATCAATAGATGGCGATGGGATTGTGAGTTATTAGTATAGGGGCCTTTTGGCTTCTTTCTTAGCTTAGCATATATTTTTTTCCTTCTCTCTTTTTTAATTATTTTTTCCTCTATTTTGTTGCATGCAGTTATTGAAGTGGGTATTAATGGGGACAGATTTTCTAGTGGAATGATTTGGTTTCAAAAGATTGTAGACTTTAGGAGGGAAACATATATTAAGGATCAAGGAGGTCTTTTGAATTTTTTTAGATGCAGGGTATCCAGGTCTCTTAAAGCACTCCATTGGCTCCTATGGTGTATCTAACTAGGTAAAATTTTATTGTGGAGTGGCCATAAGGAGGATTAGATCACTAGACTTTCATTTGTGAGCTAAGCGTCTTAACTTTAATAACAAAAAACACCATTTCCTTACTATGCTCCCGCTCCCAAATCGAGCTCCAATGGTTTGGGAGCTGATTCGCCTCAAAACCGCGCTCTAAACTTTTTCGAACCACGTTCTGAACTTTTTGGATCCGCGCTCCGACAAATTTATATTCAAATTATATATTTACTCCCTTTTTTATTTTTTGAAAAGTGTTTACTCCCAATTTTCTTCACTAAATATGAGTATTTTGTCACATAACATTAAAAAAAAATTTACAATTTAATAAGTTAATATTAACTAATAAAAAGAATTAAAATGTATCTCTAACTTTCCAATTAAGTTGTGTTGGAAATAGATGCATTAGAAATCAACGGTAAGATGTAATAAGTGACTACTAACTCCTAACTCATTAGTGGATTGTCATAACTGTTCTCTCTTACCAAATTTCTGTTCTTCAATTTTTCTAATTAAAAAAAAATCGCGCAAGTAAATGATTGAAAATGTTTAGCCAATTGAAGGTAAATCTCTCTCTAATATATTAGTTATTTATTTATTTTTATTAGGGTACTAATCATAACTCAAGGAGGAATACTGATCGTGTTAAATGTTTGGTATATGTCCATTATAATCATTATTTATTGTCTCAATACGGGAAAGATTATGTGGTGTCATATTGGAATTAGGATTCATTGGCTGATGATGATAATTGAGATAATGATCTGGAAGTTATTTAGGTGAGGAGATTAGTTAATTTTTTTTTATATTTTGGAACAAGTAGAATATTCATTGACATAGTATTGAACTCAAATGCAGGGTATTTGAGTGGAAGTGATGAGTTTTTTTTTTTTTTAACAAGTGGAAGTGAATAAGTTAAAGCTTAAATCATGTTATTCAACTTATTTGAAGCTTAGAAGATAAATTTGTATGATCTTTAATTATTTTGTTGGTACTTTAGCATTATATATACAAGCGCTCTGAAGGCGCTCCGAACCTTATGACATTTAGAATTGGGCGCAACGACGTTCTAGCTCCGACTCTGCGCTCTGGTTACTTAAGTTTTAACCATTCTGCCATTTGATTTTACTGATAATACTGATAATCAAAAGATGAATAAAATAAAATTATAGGTATCTCTCAACTGAGATTATAAATTCATTGGGCCTTGAATTCATTACCTAAGTTCAAAACCTGTTTACATTTTAAAATGCTAACAACTAACTATTGATTAATTTTTATTTTTTTTGAAAGGATTAACTATTGATTTATACAAAAATAATAAAAAATAAAATAATTTCTTTTCTTTTTTTATTGAGAAATTATTGCAACTTTGAACTTTTCTTTTGAAAGGAGTTTGTCTTGTGGGGTCGGGTCCGTTTGGTGCCATTTTATAGACCTACCGATGATGAATATATGACTAGGGAGGGGCCTAAATGCATCACATAAACATACTTTACGTGACAACGTACGTTCAAGGGTTAGGGCTAGAGCTGGCAATTTGACCCGTGACCCGCCAACCCTACCCTAACCCGGCCCGCCTGACCCTACTCTAATCTGACCCGCCTGCTAAACGAATAGGGTTATGGTTTAGATTTTCGGACCCGTTTATTAACGGGTCAACCCGCCTAATCCGCGGATAACCCGCGATCCGCCAAAAAGTTTTAGGTTTTCTGATTTTTCTTTTATATACTTTGTATTAGCCTAAGTTTCCATTTGAAGGAGGGAAAGACTAAAACTGGGAACAAGAAAATAAGGGGGTGATCGGTGGCGTTGAAGATGATGATGAAGATGCTGCAGTGATGCAAATGCTTCCACTAAATCAGGCCTCGACATCGTCAGCCTTCCTTAATCAGCACCATCAACACCACCGGTCTACCACAACCACCATCAGGAGGGATTCTTCCTGCAAAAGTGATAAGAGATTTAAGAGTAGCTCCTTTGTTGATGAAGGTTGCAAATGGGATGATTGGAGTCTAAGTATCGAGGAAAGCTCTGTCAGGTAGGAAAAAAGAGATAAAGTGGTTTTGGAGAAAGAAGTTTTTCTTGTTTTTTTAGTATTAAATGTGATTACCATGAAAAATCTTGGATCTTTTGTTCTAGGAGCTTATGCCAAAAGGTCACATGATTTTTACATTTTTTTTATTAAATTATAAAGGGTCATATGAATATTGGGTTTCAACTTTCAGGTGATTCACTGGCAAGCTTCTACTTCACCGGTGAGAACGATAGTAGCAGCACCATCACCGCCCCATGTCTTGCCTTCGCAGATCTGTCTTTTATTCGACGACGACAAACGATGGTTGATTGGTTCTCTCAGGTGGGTTATTACTTATTAGTTTTCAATCTCACTTATCTCTTTAAACAGATCTGTCGTAGATCAGTCTTTTTTTATTAAGGTTAGGGTTTAATGATTTACATAATTACATGAAGCAAATTAAGGGGTAATTTTTTTCTTTGTAAGTAGATACACCATTGGCTCAAATTCCCTCTCTAGAACGCTGGATCTTCTAGTTCTCAACAAGTAATTGTTTGTTGATTAATTCAAGTGCTTAAAAAAATTAGGGTTACTAAGGTCACGGATAGGGTCAACCCTTTTAGGGTTAGGGTTTGAAGAAATGACCCGTTTCATAAACTAGTCAGGGTTAGGGTTTCATAATTTTGACCCGCATATCCGCTAACCCGCCTAGGGTCGACCCGCGGTTGACCTGTTGCCAGGTCTAGTTAGGGCTCAGCATTAAACGTGTCTTATATAACTATAAAAATGATTTTCTTTTTCGTTTTTTCTGCAGTCCACAACTCCACATTTAATAGGGTTAAAACATGTACCTGCTTAGTAGAATGTGAAAATATTTGTATTTGTTTGAACTAAAGAAAATATAAACATTTAAATGACGAAGGCCCACCCCTACCTTGCCTCCCTACCTATACGAGTGTGTGAGTTGGTTGTACATCTTCTCCACATGCGTTTAGTACATGTGGGTTGGATGTTCAAACACGCTACACGTGCTCTCAATGATAGCCCTTCATCAGAAAGAAAAATAAAAAAAATACAATGGCTTGGCAACTACTCTTCAATCCTACGTAATTCAGTTAAAATTCTAATCTTGTATGTACTGTCGCCTTGTCTAGCACAACTAATAGTTTGTTTGGATGGAGAATATTAAGTAGGAATTTTGTGGAGACCAGAAATTTGGTAGAAAACTGGTTAGATATCATGCTATAAATCTAACTAGTTTTTCACCAAATCCCTAGTCCCCGCAAAATCCCTATATAAAATTCCCTACAAGAATATTCTCGTATAAAATCACTATGTTGTAAAACTTCCAACCCTATCAAATGTCGATTCAAATTAACGATTTTTATGAACGGATCACAAATCACCCAACTTTTATAGCGTTAGAAGTTTAAGAATAATGTGATTCTTGGTGAACATGATCTATGTGGTGAGGAGAACGTCATCACCAAAAGCCAGCCCTTGGATCATCTTTCTGTGCGTCCCACATAAAACCTTGTCTTATGTGTATCACATGCAGTGACATACCCCATTTTACACTCCGTTTACACGCATTGCGAGGCTCGCTTAGAGATGATTCAAGGGCTGATTTTTTATAAGTAGGATCTCCTCATCATCTGAGTCCCATAGGCCAGTTTTAAAAAAGTGTGGAAATAGTGTAAATAAAGAAAAACTAGGGTGTTCCAAACACCTTATTCTCACACTACACTTTCACCTGTTTGTGGGTATATGTAGAGATGATTCAAGAACTTATTCTTTGTGAGGATGATATCCTCATCATGTAGATCAAAATCAATGCTTGGATCATCTGCAGGTGAGCCCTATAAATGGGTGATCAACTTGCCTATTTTTAGTATTACAAGAATATCCTCATACCCCTATATTATTTTTTTATGGGAGGATTATTGAAAAGGTCTTGTAAAAAGAAAAATTTAGTGAAAAAACCAGGCCCAAAAAATATTTAGTAAAAACTCCATACCTATAAAGTTATTAGACATAATTACCTCTCTTTAGGGACATTAAAGTAAATAAATGATATTTTGTAATCATTATATTTTTTAAAATAAAAATTATCATAAATTTTTTTATTACAAATCGGATGTTGATAAAAATTAAATTTTTGGAAAGAATTTTTCAAGACCTTTAAAATGAGAGCTGTCAACAATTCAAAAATTCAAATATATATATATATATATATTTGCCCAAAAAATAATGCAACCAAGATGCACTACACTAGAATCGCGTTTTTGTCACAATTATAAACGTGACTAAAATTTTTTGTCACGATTATACGTGTGATAAAAATGGCGTCATTAATTTGTGACGGAAGAGCTTGTGACCCTTATAATCGTTACAAATTTTGAAACTTGTCACGATTATAAAATTAACAAGTGACCAATTGTCATGTTTATTTCATGATGATTTATCTTTATTCTCCCCTGATGTGGCGGTAATAAACATAACAAATTTGGTTAAACGTGACAAATTTGTCACTTAAAATCTCTCACAGTTATAAGCGTGACAAAGTTTTAAGAAATAGAAAAAAAATAAAAAAAATTCTCCCCTGTAGGGCTCTTTGCACCTGCACACCCAAAAGGTCCATTCCAACCACCCATAGGGTGGTCCCATTCCCATACACAAAATCTCTCTCCACACCCATATTTAAACCCATAATGCACCATATCACCAAATATCTAAAATCAAATTATATTCAACTTGAAATGTCAAAAAGGCAACTCCCCAATACAAGCTTAACACATAGAAGTTGGTAACATTCATAAGCACTTTAGTGTAAATAGAGTTTTACAACATGAAGAGTTTAAAGCTAGTAGGTGATTTAATTTTGAATTAAATCAATATACAATTACAAATAACAGGGAAGCAAACAACCTCAAAGCTCGCATATGATATTGACTTCACACCAAAAATTGCCAGCAACATTCCTCACATTTTCACCTACTAGAAAGGTTGAGGGAGAAGCAATTTAAATATCACCATATTATATTATACCAAAGGGATCAAAGACCAAAATGGAATATCACAAGCAAGTAATTAAGATGTGAAGAATTACCTTTTTTTATTTTTTATCTTTACATGTAATGAAAGAGGACTTGATTAAGAAATGAAAGTTGCAAATAAAGTTAGTAAATAGGCATCCATTTCTTTTCTTTTTCCAATAAAAATAAAAATAAATCGGTGGATCTGAAACTAACATTGGACACAAGCAATAGAAAGATAAATAGGATTAACATAACTTGTGATACAACTGTATGCTAGTATACACTTGCTACATGTAGCAACAAAAAATTAATAGATTTGCTTGAGGTATAAAAAAAAAAATCATTTCTAGTGAAACATTTTCATATAGAATTTGTTATCTAAAAAGGAGGGACCCAAAACAAATCAACTGGCTATTACAACTGCTTCAAACAAAACATTGCATATCATACAACCGACTTGGGATCCAAACCAAATCATTAAACCATTGACAGCTAAAGAATATTGAATGTGTGGATTGTTCGGTCATCTTGTTCATCACTATTGACCTTGTTGTCAAGTCATTCTTGACTTATCTTTTCCACTAGTCTTCTACCTCATTTCAATACTAATAAGAGAAGAAAAGCCTCTTAAAGAGAAACCTAAGAGAGAAGGCAATAAATCCATAATCCAAAGCTTTTTCCAACTAAGTTGTTCCTACCCATAAAGCAACCCATAATATAAATAATTGATAAATAAGCACTCAAAGTTCCAAATTTGTATTAGCCATGAACCTGATAGACCCATCTAAAAAAAATCAATACTTAATAAGATGCCATTTCAAAAAAACCAATCCAAAAATATAATCTGACACTCAATGCCCATTTCATAGAAATCATTACAGAAACATCAAAATCAATCTAATTCAGCACTAAAACAGAATACCCATCTCGGAAAAATCAATACTTAATAAGATGCGATTTCAGAAAACCAATCCAACTCGCATATGCTATTGACTGCATACGCCAAAAAGTACCATCCTTATTAATATTCCTCACATTTTCACTTACCAGCAAGGTTGAGGGAAGCAATTTAAATAACACAGTACTATTATACCAAAGGGATCATGGACCAGAATGGAATATCACAAGCAAGTAAAGCTTGATGTGAAGAATTTTCTTTTTTTCTTTTTTTTTCTTTGCATGTAATGGAAGAGGAAACAAACAAACCCTTACTTTGCTTTCCTAAAATAGAAAAACATATATGCAGTCATTCCTCACATACTTATAAGCTTGATATGAAATGGCATGGCTGCTGCCAAGCATCTCATTCAGTAAAATAAGTGCATTTTAATCAGAAGCAATGGGTACGCCCAAATAAATAATTTTCTTGTGCTTTCATCATCTTAGTTGTGAATTCTATCATCCATTCAAAACACACTCTACAATTTATTGTATATGAAAATAAGGTAAACACTACACGCAATCTGCAGAGAATAAAACATAAGCAAAATTTTACAAGAACTATGCAGCTTTGGGTTTGGCAGAGGGAAAAAAAAAGAGACCATTACTTCTTTACCTGAAATTGAGTGGATACAGTGACTGAAAAGTGTTAAAAGAATCACAACTAACATAGATTTTTCTCACCTATTGCTAACTGGAACAAGTGTTTAGACTTCGTAGTACCTAAAAATAGAGGAAAAAAATGTTATTGGGCATCGGAGAAAACAATGTGTTCATAGTGATGGTTGCATCATTTATGGGAGTTTATTTCTTTATCAATTGAAGGGCAACCAAGATAGTTACGTCATCTGATATAGTGCAACCAAGATGTTTGCATCATTTCTGAGAGTTTATTACTTTACCTATTGAACCATTTTAGTTGCATTATTTTCTAGGTGTTTGGTGCTCTATCTACTATAGTGCAACCAATTCGGTTGCACAATTTATAAGATAAAGCAACTAAAAAAAACCGGACGCAACCAAAGTGGTTGCATTGTATCGATAAACCAATTCAAACTCAGAAATAATGCAATGAAAGCAGTTGCGTTGTATAAGTTAAATCAACACAACCACATAAACAACCTAACCAATTCAGTTGAGTCATTTTTAGTTAATTGAAACAATTTAAACAAGTTTCGAATGATATTGACTTATTTATGGGGTTGGCTGAAACAGTACAATAACCAACATGGTTGCATTATTTCTTGGTTTGGCAATAGTAGAGTGGTGGTGGTGGTGAGATTGTGGTGGTTGTGGCGTGGCGGTTGTAGCACCCGCACTTTTGGTCGAACCACTCTTATGGGGTGCAAACTCTCTTGTGCTTTTTAACTGAGGGAGATACATTTTATATCTCTCTCTGAGAGTATTGATTTTGATTGATTTGGAGTCGCCACCTGATTTTTAGGGAATCAGGACCCTATAGTTGAAAGACTACACCTAGATTTCTCTTTGAGAAATATTAATGGCGGTCTTCCTTAGTTTGGTCTGCGATTGAGATTCCAGGTAAGAGAATTCTATTACGGGTCAGGAAGGTGTGAGGCACCTGACAACCGCCCGATCAAAGATCGGTCTTTACTTCATAATTAGGGGATGATTTTAAAGATATTTGTTTTAAGAACTGATTAAGAAATTTTGCACAGAAAATCTGAGCAATTGATTCTCTCACAAAATAGTTCATTTATGTATCTCTTTTTGAGATGAAATTGATTTGAACAAATACTTTCTTTTAAAAGTAAATGTATGTCATGCTTTATTTTTAAGCATGAATTATCTCCAATTTTGAGGGATGATTAACATCTTTCCTTATTTGAAGGAAAGATTGGGATATCTCATTTTGAGAATCCAAGAGACTATATAAATTTCTATATTTATTAGTGAATCTTTGTTAGGAAATATTTCCCTTGAATTTTTTTTTTTTTTTTATATATTTGCTTCCTATAGATTTTCCATGATATTACATCAAGGGAGAAGTATTGAGATTATCATTTTGAATGATTACACTAGTATATAAATCGAGGATTGTAAATAAATGATATTATCTAGTTAGAAAAATGATGAAGGGACACATTCCCCAAGCACTTTATTTAAGAAAGTAAATGATTTTAAGTAAACAAGAATTATAAATGTTCATAAGAGTGTTAGAATGTTAGTGTTAGTAACAAGGAATGTAAATAAAGGATATTAGAAATTTAATGTTGATAACTTATAAATAAATGACAAGAAATGTAAATAAAGAATGTTAGAGAGTTAGAGTTAGTAACTTATAAATAAATGACAAGGAATTTAAATAAAGATGTAAAATAAAGAAATTGAGAAATTAGTTAAAAGTAAATTGCATGAAATGTAAATGAAGATAGATATAAGGAAAGAATGTTCACTTTGGAACAATATATATATAAATGTATGGATAATATTTACATCTTGAAATCACCATAAGTATTATGGTTTTCAAGACAATCTAATTTAGATCATCTTGAAATTTAGCCAAGTTTAGAAAATTTCTATACCTTGATAAATGAAATACTTGAATGAGAACTTGATACTTGAAGTCTCTTAGCCAAAAGAAGGTCACACCACTCCTAATTTAATAAGAGTGTTGAGACTAAAAATTGGAAGAGCTTCCTCTTGTGTTTACACTCCCTTGAAATTTAGAAAGAGATCTCTAAAAAATCCCTAACCCAAAAGAACACACCACTCCTAAATTTTATAAGAGTGTTGTTACTAAAATGAGTAGAATTTTGAGAGAGGAATTACAACTCTATATTCTAAAAGAAAAGAAAAGAAATCTTCTAACTCCTTGGTCTTCTCTAGCCTTCTTCTTCTTCAAACTCTCAAGAATTTCTTCTTCTCTTGTGAATGAGCTTGCAACTCTTTCTTCTTTTTAGCTCAAACTCTTTTTTAGTTCAAGCTCTCTTCCCTTTTTTTTTTTAGTTCAAGCTTCCCCCTCTCTTTTCTTTAGTTCAAGCTTCCCTCTCCCTTCTTTAGTTCAAGCTTCCCTCTCCCTTCCTCCCCTTCAAATGTGGGATGGAAGGCTCCTTTTATAGCCTTCCATCAAAGGGATGGGGTGTTAGGTTGAATAGTAAGGAGGTTGATTTATTTAAAGGAAAAGGATAAAATATGAGAATTAGAAAGAGTGGAGTGCAAGGAAAGTAAAGAAAAAGAAAAGAAAATATGGGTTAAATAGCTCAAATGGGCCATTTGGGCCTGTTTTGAGCTATTTTTTGGGCTTTGTTTTTTTGATGACTTTGGGCCATTTTTGGGCTTAATTTGGGTGAGGTTTTAAGCTAGTTTTGAGCAAGGTTTTGAGCTTTGGTTTTGGGCTATTTTTGGCTTGATTTTGAACTCCATTTAGGGTTATTTTTGTGGGTGATTAATGAGAATCTCAAAGTATTCCATAAATGAAGGTGGGCAAAATTAGGGTGTCTACCGCGGTGGTGAAGTATTAGTAAACAAATATTTGATAGTTTATATCAAAATAGAAGAAGAAGGCTACACGATAAAATTGGTAAACAAAAAAAACAATAAGAAGGTCAATTGATTTAGTACAAACAAAATTTTAAATTTAATTTTACACGAAAAGTGATAAGGTGGTTAGACTTTTGACAAAATAAATAAAAGGGGTTGGTTTTCTTAATAAGCTTGATGTCACAGGTGTCCTTCCCATTAATTCTTCTTTTTTTTATATCACAATCATGTCCTCCAATTTTATCTCTATAATGTTATATTTTACTCACATTATTTTTACACCTCCCCAGATATAATCCAAAGGATGATTTTTTAAGACGCCCTCCATCCAGCATCTATACGTTCCGTCCACAACTTTATCTTACATTATGTTGACACCTGCCTGTAAAATTCGCGTGGAGATAATCCAAGGGTTTAATTTTTTTTAAGATGATCTCATTATTTGGACCTCACAGTAAATTTTAAACGAGGTGTTAGAAAAATATTTATAAGAACATACCAACCTAACATAAGACATACATATAATATAATGCATGTGCACATATGGCTAGTGGTGTAAAAATGCAAATACTTAATTTTATTGACAAATTGGATGTATGGGTGGAGGTGGCTGTGGGTTTAAAGAGAAGAGAAATGAATTGAAGTCTCCCTCCTTCATGTATATATCTGCAAGAAGAATAAGGCCTCAGAAATATAGTTATTATTTAATTGATTTGATTTGATTTGTTCTGTCTTCCATTAATAAACCACATTATTTTGTTTGTTTCTTCGTCTCAGTATTGGCGATTAACCAAAAAAACAAACAGAAAGACATATTTTGACTTCAGAATGTGGTGGAAAAGGATGGCCCATCCAAGACTCCATGTTCCAAACCCAACTAAAATTTAAACTTTTTCTCTCTGTACATGTCCGACGTCATATTTATATGAGAGGATATCATCTGTCCCTTCCGTGTCCCTTCGCTGATTTCATCTAATGAGGCCTGCATGGAAACCATCTAATATGTGATATTTGGAGAACCCTCTACTCACCTTACAGATCATTCATTCTCACAAAAAAAAAAAAAAAAAAATGATCCCTAAATATTAGTTATTAGATGGTCTCTATGTAAACCCCACAAGACAAAATTAGCAAGAAGACGGAGGATTTGCTCTCAAATTATATCCCTCTTCTTGTCCATTGGATGGTTTTACTCCATGTTGGACCCACCACCATAATGGATCTCACGAAAGAGTGAACAGCCCATGAGTAGACGTAACACACTGCTCATGTTAGACATTGTAACTGTTCCGGGCTAGCAGCTGCAGCCAAACCCCACCCGGCCCAGCCTGATCCAAAGATTCTTGGGCTTTCAGCCCGATTTCAACCTAATGTGGAGCACCATTTCACGACTGTCCTTGCTAGACTTACAACAAGTTACAGAATTTTCGGCAGAACACACGACAATCCAGGGTGGGAGCATAAATATCACCCAGAGAAAGACCCAAATCACAAAGGTGTGTAGGATTCACACACCACCGTCATATATATTACATTCTATAGCAAATTCTGTAGGGATTTGTTGTAAACTAGAATCATTGTTTCATGGCAATAGACCCAAACTTGCCAAAATGACTCAATCAAAATAGTAGGCTCATATAATCATTGTAAACTCATTGTACGTCTTAAAAAAATAAAATAAAAACACAAAATTATTGTGAATACGGATTAATCAGCTAATTTAAACGAAGAAGCGGCATTAAAATAGTAGACATAATTACATAAAAGAGAAATATTAATATTGAGGTTAGTTTATAGAAGCCATTAAAAAACTTGCACTTCATGAGTTTGCCTACATATATATCATCATCTCTAAGTATTGTAAGTAGTCTTATATGCATGTAATAATTGAGTTCTAGCTAGCTGCTAGCATTTCTTCAGAATCAAGGAGTCAAAAAGATCGAATGGAAACGTCGACAAAGGTAGAAGTAATCTCCAAGGAGACCATCAAACCCTCATCTCCAACTCCCCATCACCTCAGAAATTTCAAGCTCTCACTTCTCGATCAGCTCTCTCCTCCACTTTACGTTCCTATCATTCTTTTCTACGCCCCCACCGCCGATCACATTCATGATCATCACCGCAGATATCATCATGTTGACATGCTTAAGAGATCTCTATCAAACACCCTAACCCGCTTCTATCCGCTGGCAGGTAGGTTCAAAGATAACATCTTAATTGACTGTAACGATGAAGGCGTTGACTATTTCGAAGCAAAAGTTAATTGTAAAATCTCTGATTTTATGATGAGACCAGATGTACTACTGCATCAACAACTCCTACCATCTAACATCGCTTCCAATTATGGAAATTTGGCCCGCAAGGAAGAGGAAGAAGCACTGGCAGCCGTTCAAATCAATGTGTTTAACTGCGGCGGAGTCGCAATTTCATTGTGCGTATCACACAAGATAGCCGATGCATCCACCATAACCACCTTCATCAATGGTTGGGCAGCCACCTCTCTTGGTGACACCAAAATTTTGTGTCGACCCACTTTCGACTCCGCTTCTCTCTTCCCACCTAGACAAGTAACCCCGCCGCCCGGCCCCTGCAAGGTAGTCAATAAGCTCGTCGTCACCAAGAGATTTGTATTTGATGCGGCAAAAATAGCCGTTCTACGTGCAAGACTAGTAGTACTACTCGCGGACAACTCAAGTACAGTGACAAGGGTAGAGGCGGTGTCTACATTGATATGGAAGTCAGCCATGGAAGTAAGTAGAGTGAAATCATCGGGTTCCTTATCATCAAAACCGGCAGCCGCGCCCATATCTGTGGTAAACCATATTGTGAACTTGCGGAGGAGGATGAACCCACCATTGCCTCAAGAGTCATTTGGGAATCTCCTAGGGGTGGCAACAGCAGCAGCATCGACCACAGTGTCGTCGTTGAATGAATTGGTGGCCCAACTAAGGGTAGCAATAAATAAGTTCAACAACGATGATTACACGAGGAGACTGAAAAGTACTGGTGGTGATGATGATGAAGATCAAGAGCTTACTCAACGTATGGAGGAGCAGGCGGGCGAGGTAGAGGTGGAGGTGGCGGCGGTGGAGGTTTGCTGGATGACTAGTTGGTGTAAGTTTGGGTTATATGAAATTGATTTTGGGTGGGGGATGTTAGATTAAGCATGGATCTAGGTATGCGGTCTACTGAATAATAAAAGTATCGATAGAATCGTACCTGATTGATCGCAAGAGTTTGATGAAGGCTTTCACCAGAGAAGAATCTACAACCCTTATGCCTTTAGCAGATGATGGGGCTCAGATTGCATGAGGCTAAGGGTTGACCTCCTCTCTATTTATAAACCGTAAACCTAGATTTTCCTAACCCATCAAGGAAACTAGAGTTTTAGAGAATCTACACTTACCAAATATATTAGGATTACCACCCAACCAAGAAACCTTAATTCCTTAAACACTTAGTCCCTTCTATTCACACATGTGGGACCACAAGATTTCTAATTAATACATAATGGCAATTTTCCAGACTGATTAGGAAAATATATGTTGTACTATGGGCCACAATCTTACAATCTCCCACTTGGCCCTTAGAACAACATATTAATTTTAAAAATTATTTTTCAATCTGGACCTTTAGAAAGTCGAGTGGCCACTCTTAATTTTTTAAAAACTATAATTGCCAAAATATCAATTAGAATGTGTCTTTGCCTTCCACTCAAAACAAGAATACCACTAATGACTAATCATGAAAACATTTGTGCTTCCGATATCACAATGCAATTTCATGGTTAAGCCGTTAGTACCATTAACGATTCAAGTGTAAACCTTATGGTGGTTTTATTTAAGTGTAGATTGGATAGCACACAACCTTATGTGTGATATAATATTGTGTACTTCCAAATATGGTCCAGCTTCACACATTTGAGCATATGTGTGTCATTCTGATAGATTACGACTAACCGTCATGCGAAAACCATCGCCTAATATCCAGAATGAAGGCTTACAGATACGGTGCCTAGTCGTATCTAACCCAAGCTACGAGAGTTTTGTGCGAACTCTCAGGCTAAAATGACATATTACGGCTACCGCCATATGATATCCATCACCCTTATGTCTTTTATAATTCTTTATGCACGTGCAATAATCTTATTAAACATGTGATGCATCAATTAACGAGTATACTCTATTACCATACTGAAATTAGAATAGTATGTTTTAAAGTCGAAATATACCTTTAAGTGATCACACCATTGGAACTACATACTTATTATATGTAGGCTCTATTAAATGTCTTTCGACTCCCACTGTTCTCTGCATCCTCGGCAAGCAAATCATGATGCACACATAGATAATTTATTTCTCTATGATTTGCTTCCCTTGATCGATACCTCAATCGAGACGAACGAATTTTGAGAAGCATTTATTACGAATAGTCATAATTTATTTAATGAGGTAACACTGAAAACAAAACTAATTATCTGTGAACCATACCTAACCAAAAGTTTAGAGCTTAGAAAATAAAATCATAACTAGTAAAGTCATTGTCTAAAAACTTATAGGTTGCTTTTATTTCTTATCTCCCTCTGGTTGGTGAACGCCTTCTCTTTTCTTTTTCCATTCTTTGTAGCGGAAGCAATCCTTCTTGATGTGTCCTTTCTTGCCGCAAAAGAAACATGCGCCATCGTCCTTTTCCTCTTTGTTTTCCTCATTTGCTTTTGTTCCTGAAGATTGACCTGGTCCAGATTTCATAAACTTTCCTTTCTTAAAATTTTTCTTGAAGTTCTTTTTGCTGGATTTGTGAACAGCTAAGTTTGCATACTCAGCTTTACTTTCTTTCAATCGTTCCTCCTCAGCTACACATATATTGATTAATTCGTTCAAATCCCATTTTCTTCCTTGTGTACTGTAATTGACCTTTAATGTGTCAAATTTGCTTGGGAGTTTTGCCACTGCCATATGAACCATCAACTCATCTTCAATCGTAAAACCTAAATCCCGAAGATTGATTACGAGCTTTGACAGTTTAAGAATGTGTTCCCTCACGCTCCCAGTTTCATCACAATATAAGGAAAATAATTGAGCCAAACAGTTGTACTGCCTCGAATGAACAGTACCCATAAACTGTTTGTTGATGAGTTCAAAAAGCTCTTTTGCTGTAGTTGTTTCTGCAATACCTCCACTAATCATCTCATGAATCGACCCCTGAATGACCATCATACATAACTTATTTATTTTCTCCCATTTCTTAAACGTAGCCTTTTCTACATCCGTAGATTCAGTAGTCGGAACAACAGGTCTTGCCTCAGTTAAAACAAAATCAAAATCTAAAAGGCCCAGCTGAAGTGTAATTTGCCTTTTC